>JAMZAV010001948.1:0-115478 GCA_024449915.1 Sweltsa coloradensis | reverse complement strand
TCTAGCCTGAAACCCCCACGAACGAACTAGTGGATTCCATATTGAATCAACGATTGCAAGAATGCAAAATACACTAATTTTGCAATACTCTGGTTACACTGCTTTACAACTTTCCTCAAAACGAAGCACGCTGAACCTAGTCTACCACACAAGTTCTCAATGTGCTGAGCCCATTTTAGTCTGTAATCTACTGTTAAACCCAGAAACATTGCATGATCTGCAGCTTCCAATAGTTCCCTCCCAAGTTCTATTACCATCTGTGCTGGCTCACCAATTGCCTGGAATTTCATCAACTGCGTTTTAGCACAATTTAACTTAAGCTTGTTGGCTTCAAACCATTCTATTAACTCTCTCAGTATGGTAAGAAATAATTTCTTATCAAACAGAGAGAGACAATTGATGAGACATTTATGATACATTTATATGAGACAATTATTGTCTTTGAGACCCATGTTACACAGAGCTCGAATAATAATACTAGCATCATCTGCATAAAGAACCACCAAGCAATCCAGAGGCAAGTTGGTAAGAAGGTCATTGATGTAAAGAATAAAAAACACCGACCCTACCACCGACCCTTGTGGAACACCATGTTTGATAAGCCTCCATTTAGAGTGCGTTATTGTTTGCCCCTTGCCCAAGGCCACTCTCGGTTTCTTATTACACAAGTACGAGGTTACCCAGGCCAGTGTGATATCTCTAATCCCCAAATGATCTAATTTGCGAAGTAGAAGTTCGTGGTTGATTGTATCCAAAGCCTTCGATAGATCACACATAATGGACCCTGTTCCTTCTCTTCAAGAGCCCCTTGGATTGGACAATTTATTTTTCAGTTTAAATTCTTGAACATTGATAAATAAATTCATGTAGGTATTTAATTACGTATTGGCATCATTTTAAATATAGATAGCACGCGTATAAAATATTATACTTACTATTGAAGAAGGTCCCCTCAAAATTTCATCAAGATCGTCTTAGCCGTTTGCCCAGTAGAGAACGAACAAAATATATACAAAAAGAATAAAAATGTAGCTATTTTTCTCAGGGATAGCGAAATTGATGTCTTCGCTGCGCTCACCCAAAAAGCCGAGTCGTGGTGTTTTACATTTGTGGGGGTTTCCGGGGCCCGGGATACCACTTTAGCAAGTCACAATAGTGCTTATTTATGTCATATTATTATATCCATTATTTCCTATATGGAAAAAACTAAAAGAAGGTTGAAGATGAATAGTTTGTTTTCTGCTGATTTTACTGGTATTCCACGCTAGTTTCAGTTATTTTTTCATAACATATACGTCTCTTCTATTTGGATAATATGCACGCACCTTCTAACAAATATGTGAATAATGTCACAGTTTGTGTTTATGCGTCATATCCGATAAAATGAGGTTAGAATGAACACCAAGATGGATATGGCACAAAATAAGCACTATCGTCTAATAGAAGTTGCTTAAAATAACGATGCCTAAAACACTGTATTAAACTGTATTATCATTTTCCTACGTCAAAAATGAGTACTAAAATGCTGTATAAATAAATAATAAATATAATAAAATACGAGATGTAGGAACATGAGGAAATAGAGCAAATTTTTGAAGCAATCTTGTTATATTGGTTGCATTATATGCATTATAATTTGAGCACTTCCTAATCTTATAAGATAATTAGAAAAAATGTATTTACTAAATATTTGCCTTCTATATTATTGTTTTAAATCTCTCCATCGACCGTATCATATTGAAAAATGTATTTACTAAATATTTGCCTTCTATATTTTAAATATGGGCTGTCATATCATGAATTCGTGAAGACAATATTTTTTTTATTTGCTTTTTGAAGGAAAAGCAATGTGACCTGTTCTCATCTAAGCTGGTTATTATTTGGTTCGAGTTGTAGTTTTTCTTGCAATCTCAATGGTAGTACCATTGAGTATATAACCATCAGGTTCTATACTCAAAGGTAGTACTGTGAAATATAAGTCCGGTGTCACACTATCCCGTTCTGACGGTCCCGCGAAAGCGGATGCGCTTTTGCGGGATGGTGACGGTACATGGTTTTAAATGCGACGTGTCACACCTGTCCGTTTCTAACGCACTACCGCAACATGCTGCCGCGAAACGGGATGAACGGACAGCGGGATGTGAGCGACAACACACGCAGTTAAATGCAAGGTGTCACACTGTCCCGTTGAAACGGACCGTTTTTCAAGTTTTTTCAATTGTTTTCCACCACCTTTTCCATGAGTAGTCTACTCACCACGTTCACTACTCGAGGAGAACTGACCCGTTTCTGACCTGCTAAAACGCAGTTAACCGGATTGGTGTGACATGGTAGAGGCCATCCCGCAAAAGCGCATCCGCTTTCGCGGGACCGTCAGAACGGGATAGTGTGACACCGGCCCTAACACACAATTTCCAATAATTATATGTCTAATATAATTATATATTAGAGTCAAGATCTTTTGTACTATATTAATATTATTATTATCAAGATTTGAACACAATAATGAAGATTCGCGTTCTGTGGTTTCTTCCGAGAAAGTTTGATTACTCCCTGATTTTCTGTTCCTGATTTTTGGCAATCCTCATATTCGTTTGAGTGGGATCGTCTAAGAAAATCATTTTTTTTCTTTTAGTTTTTCTTTTTTGATGTTTTTCCCTTTTTTCTTTCTTCTCCTTTTTTTTATTTTTGGTTCATGAATTTTTTGCATTTAATATCCTTTTAGAATTTGTTACCAAAATTATTGTGTTTTAATACATTGTTGTTGTAATATTAGTATTTCAAATTTACTTTTACTGTAGTTCATTGTTGTGCCTGCATCTATGTAATTACATATTATATATATATTTAGTTGTCCTCCTTGGTAATGGTAAATCAGTTTTTTAACTGGATAGGATAGACGTTAAATAAATTAATTAAATAATTAAAAAATAAATAAACATGAAAATGTGTATGTAAATGGTGGATTGTAACATGGTCATTTATCAATAAAATTAGTTGAATATAATATAAAATCTGATTTTTCTTTGAATGTAAGGTAAATAGTAATGAAAACAATTTATAGACATAAACCGCTTATAACACGCATGAAAGTTTGTCTTGATTATGGCAACAACAAACAATACATTAACATTATTGGCAAAGATAGTGTCAAAGTGTCAAAATTTACCATATTTTATTGTGTATGTTTATGTTCATCAGTGGCGTAGGATGGGGGGGGGGGGGGGGGGGGGGGCAGGGGGACAAAACTAACGTGAGTTAAATATTAATCCCAGAATTTCCGTAGCAAATATGCACATACACTTATACAATTCGACAGTCACCCTGGTAAAACGAATATGTTTGCCTGTATGCTTCGTCATTATATAAAAAAATAAGTTGATATTTACTAGGTTACTACGTTTATTCTTTGAGTTGTTAGATCGCAGATAGTTGCTGTAAAACATCGTTTACAGAGTCCGAGTGCAGTTAAAACATGACGAAATAAACTGTAGTATGTTGAAAAGTATTTTCGCCATCGGCGAAAGGGCCTCCGGCGGCTGGGGCTTCGTCCCAGACCTCAGCTGCCGCCCTAAAAAATCTGTTTTAGAAAAAGTGATGGGCTAAATGCAATACCGAAACAATGTAGCTCGCAATGTAGTTTGTGTGCGTCAATTTGTTTTGTCGTCATGTCGAGCTTACAATTCACCGCATACATGACAACATATTAACGTTTGACTTTTAAAAGGTTTGCACGATAAAATCACGATTAAAAAAATCATATGGGGGCCACCTCCCCCCCCCCTGTATCCGCCACTGCCACAGGATCTCCATTCCGATGGGGGGAATAGCCCTATAGCCACCGGAGTCGAAAATTGTTTGGGCATAACGTTTTGGTGGAGGGCTTAAAACGTATTTGAGAGTAAGAATGGCAATTATTTACACTTACATAAAGGCATTTTTGTTATAAAACTTATTTAAAAGTGAGATGATGAGAGAAAAAGGTAGGTTCAGGTTTCGGAGAACTCAGTAATTTTATTTCTTAACCCATTCAGTGGAGAATTAAATTGGCCAAAATTACCTAAGTTATTTTGAGCAATAAATTCAAAATGCTAATTTTTTTCTAAGATTTTTAGTGTTTTTCAAATATTTTTTTCGTGTTTTTTTCGTGTTTAGGAATTTTGGGAAATTTTGGATTTTGAATTAGAGCTTCATTTAAGGTAAAGATGTTACTTATAAGTACATTTCTAAAACTAGATTTTTTCCTGTATTTTTTGATTTTTTGGATTTTGTATACCTCAAAAATAACTGCAATACTAGAGAAAAATCAATTTCCGGGACAAAACTAAATTTTCTCGTTTTTAGCTGTTTTTTGCAGATGTGTATTTTCAGTTTTCTCTAAAAAAGGCACTTTTTGTCCAATCGGGATGGGGAAAAAAGTATTTATTTTAAATGAACGGAAAAGAAAAGAAAAAAAATGGGGTCAAATTGAAAATCTATCTTTTACCCGGACATAAATTTTGAAAGTTGGTGTCCATTACAGTGGACAATTCCACCGAATGAGTTTTAATGAATTTTCTAGAACACTAAGCTTAATGGGGGGGGGGGGAGGGAGGAGGCAAGGCCCTCTGCCCCCCCCCCTGCGCACGCCTATGCCTGGAAATAAATTGACAGCATCAAAACTCACAAGTTTAGAGTCACCAAATATTGGAATGTCTTTTAATACCTACCTCAACAAATGCCCTTGAGTTCTTCACAGACGATCACATGTTAGATTAAATTCGTATATTTATTAATCTTTGTCTTTAAATTCACACAATAATGATAATTTATATTTTAGGTGACCATATTGTTAGTCACAAACCGGGACAACTAAAATGTAAGCAATATTTATGCATTCTCCGTGAAGTAGTATGGGGTCTGGGGCAGAGCCCCAGCCGCCGGAGTTGAACAAAATTCAAGACATATTTGCGTCAAAATGACCAGGAAACAGCTTTCAAACATGAAAATATTAGCACTATTTGGGTTTAATGTGCGTACAATTTTTTTGTGGTTTTATTTAAATGTAATTACTATTACATCATTTACCAGAAAAGTGGATGGTTTCAAGGAAAACATTATCCTTCCATACACGGTACAGTTGTTAGTAGGGATGGGATGTGTACACGTGCACAATTTAAAAAAAAAACGACTTTTTGGTTCTGCAAATGACATTGTTCAGTCGTCGAGAATCAATAATTTTATTTTGAAATACGCGCACTTTCATCCGCCGCCGCCTTAGCGAAAAACTGTAAGTTGATTGCGATTGCGATCGCCGATACGGTCAATGTAATCATGTATATCGGCATAAACCTCGCTTTTGCGTCAATTTGAATTGCGCGCCCTCTCAACGCTGGACGGCGGATTGGCGGCGCCACCTACGAGAGTGTGTGAGAGGGAGCGGTGAAGAGAGAGAGAGAGAGAGAAGAGAGAGAGAGAGAGAGAGAGCGCTAACGGTGAGTGTTGTTCCAGATCGTCGCGGCGGGTGGAAAAATCCGGATTCCCGATAATTATCGCGATATATAACATGAATAAATAAATTTTTGTAGGAAACCCATTTTTTAGGGTGCACACCAGTTTTACCGGATGATGCCCACTAAATAGGTGTATTGGAGTAGGAAATTATAAAGGGATGTCCGAGGGCTGACTAAGAGGACTCAATCCCTTGCATTCGCAATAACGACTGAGGAAAACCTCAGAAAAAACCTTCAGTCAGGATTGCCGGTCTCGACGGGATTTGAACCCGGGACCTCCCGAATCAGAGTCGAGCGTTTAGCGCTCGAGCCAACACTGTTGGTATAGAACACATGTACACGTGTATACAAACAGACAGCCCGGCGTGTACACGTCGCGTTTGCCCATCCCTAGTTGACAGAATAGAATACCGCAACACTTTGCCCCTTAAATTGCAAACCGGTACAAATACGCCATTATTATGAGTCTCACGGGACACCGGTACAATTGTTCTGAAAAGGGTACCGTACAGGTCACCTTAATTATATTCATCATAGTAGATGTAGTATTAATTTTAAGTCAATCTTCAAGTTTTTATTGTAATACAAGAGGGCAAATACAGATCTCCGTGGTGTCGTCACGTAAGTACGTATATCAGGACGTTTAATTCGCATTTAATGAATGTACTTTGGTTCAAAACGGTTGCCGAGTCTGATATACATATCGAATTGACTTTCCCGTCAGAACCGTTCGAACATGTGTCTGGAGAGAGATGAACACCACTCGAACACTTGTTTTTTTTTACAGCTGAACAACCATTTTCATGTTCTGACAGTTCCAAACCGTTCCGGACGGACAAATAAACATACCTCTAAAGTGATTCAGATCCTGTTATGTATGAACATTTGAACATTCAAATAACCCCGCGCCTAACGCGCGCTGTAGTGGAGTAGCTGTGATGCGGGAACTGACTTGAAGATCTCTGTCTGTGATTGCAACTTTCATGTTACTTTTATTCTCTAATAAACCGTAATCATACAAGCACACATATATATAATATAGTGAAAGTGGATAGAGATAGGAGTCAACAGCTTACCTGAGTTTTAGAGGTACGGTAGCTGCCAAAGTAGAACGCAAATATAAGTAAATACACAAACTAATCACTAAATAGTCACGAGACGTTTCGGCTTTGCCTTCTTCGGCCGCCGCCGTTCTACTATGGCAGCCACCTCCAACACTTTTTAAATTTCTGTCTACTACTATAAAACCAATGTAAAACATCATATATCCCAACTCTAGGGTTAAAAGAGATGGTTTGTATTTCTCCAGTTCATTTTGTATGTAGTCAAATAGGCAGTGTAATCTGGTCTACACACGTTATTAACTATGCAATTAACAGACCAAGAATTAGACAGAATTACATTTTTTGCTGTATAGCTCAGTTGGTAAGACATGGCCTGGAAAGCCAAGGTCCCTGGTTCGATCCCCGGCGTAGCCACTTTTTTCTTTTCTGTTTAAAGTACATAGTCGCCTACTATAAAAAACCAAAGGGGTTTAAAAATATATACCCCAATTCAAGGGGTTTTAAAGAGAGGGTTTGTATTTCCCCGGGTTCATTTGTATGTAGTCTAAACCCCTAGGGTATTGGTAGTATAATGTTTCCCCCACTTTAAAAATTACACAATAAAAATCTGCCAGTTTATCATATTCTAACCCGGGAAAAAAAAAGCTTTTTTTTGTTGGGAAATTTGGGGTAGAATTTTTGGAAGGTTCAAAAAATAATGTGATAAAAAACACTCAAAAACACAAATTTCCGGGTTGTCCCGGAATTTTGTTTGCCTGTAAAGTTTCAATTAAAAAGGGGAAAAAATAAAAAATTGCAAAAAATTAATTTTAAAAAATAAAATAAAATTTTGATTCTTTCAACTTGACGTCATTTTGGGGAATCCAAAGTCAGCATTTTTTCCTTAAAGATAAGGAAAAAAAATTTAAAAAATCTTCTAAAACCCTTTTAAAAAAAATCACGAATTTCACATTGTTAAGGTAGAAAAGAAAAAATTTTTGGGTCCCGTCTCTTGCCCTAAAAGGTAATAAGAGTGCAAAATGCCCACACACGTATAACAATGTATTAACAGACCAAAAATTAGACAGAATTAATTTGGTGGCTGCATAGCTCAGTTGGTAAGAGCATAGCCCGGACAGCCAAGGTTCCGGGTTCGATCCCCGGGTAGGCATTTTTAAAATTTTTTGTCTAAAGTCTAACATATACACACACACACACACGAAATATATAATATATAATATTTTTAAAAATTCACAAGTACTAACACAAAACATATATTTATAAGTTTTTTTCCCGGCATGTATTGGGGTTTTGTCAATGATTTTAATTTAGTTGCTGGTAAGTAAAGGGTTGTTCCTGTTCCGAGTGTTGTACGGGGGTATCAGGTTTTTTACAAAGTACGAAGTGAGTTCACGCACAAAGACTATAGTGAAAAACTGTAGTGCATATTTTTGGGAAGGAACAGAAAGGTCTCTAGCAATTTAATTAAAATATCGTTAACAAATGAGTTGTTTTGGGTATACGTATACTGTTTTGGCTTTTTGAAGCCTAAATATCTTTAGAGTGGGTACCTTTTTAAAATTTTGTTTTTATAGTTATACCTCATGTAACCAAACGCTCTTATTTGGTGATACTGTTTGTTGTCTGTACGTGGGAAAATCAGACAAAATCCCCCTAAACAGATAACGCTAAAATTTTAAAAACAGACACCCCGGTACGAGTTTACTGAGAACTGCTCAAAATCAGCTAGATCCATTGCGATTTAAACCTACAAAAAATAAAAAGTGGGTTTTTTACAATTCGATAGCATTGTTTAGATTTTTTATATTACCCAACACATGGCTCACTCACCGTTTAACAACGATTTGGGTTTCCCTAGTTATACCTCTGTAACCGTTGAGACGGCGTAACCAAAATTTATTTTGGGAGGCAGTTCTAATCAAATAATTAAACATTGCATAAATAGTGGAAAGACAATATTTTAAAAAACAAAATACGATGGTACGGAATGAAAACATGTTCCCCTGATTGAGCTTTGAACAATGTTTATACAGCCACACCGAGCCGGTCCCCCCCTTCCACCCCTAATCTACACGCTGACCCCGCTACAGTAGACTAGTCTTTAAAGCCAGATGGTTATCTATACTGTTTTGGGGTAAAAAGGAGAGAAGAGAAAACAAGAATTTAAAATAGGCTCAGAGTAAGCAGGCCCCCTTCTTTTATTTTTGAGTTGCCATCTCACTATCAAGTTGTTTTCCAACTCTTTTGGCTAAAAGAATGCTCATTTTAGAGTATTGGTACACATCAGTTTACCTGGTGTGACCCTCTTCCGACCAGGTAGTTAGGGTGCTGAGGTAGTTGTGAAAGGAATGTCCAAGGGTTGTATATCAGGGGTGCCCAGCTTAATTTAGAGGTGAGCCAGAAGACATAACTATTACATGTTCATCATGAAATGGCCAGAAAATTACCTAAATTTAACGTAATTTGAATGTAGATTGTAGAAGGAAAGTGCATTTTTCTGACCTTAACTGTGCAACTTACAATTTTTAATGAGAGTTAAATTAAATCAATTAAATACGCGGCACGAATAACCTATCTTACGATCTTTAAATTATTTTGATAACATTTCTTAAAACCAAACAAATATACTTTATACTAGGAACGACACGTAAATAAACACTGGAAACTCGCATCACACACACACGCATAACACAACTAAAATGTTAAAATATGAAACATATTCAGGAGGACTGTTAACTCAGTGGAGTCTTGGCGAGTTAGGCCGGATATCGCTGCGAAACTATAGGCTTGGCAGTGAACACTCAGTCTCATATTATTGTGGGACACAGTTCAGATTATTTTTTGTTCTCAGGTTTAAAACAGGTTATTAAATGTAAGGAAAAATAATTTAAACATATTTTCCCGTTGGTTAGTGTATAAGTGCGTCTCGCGGCCCGTATAGAGCGGGCACCTTGGGTATAGAGGACTTAAAACTCCAGAATTTGCATAAACGATCAAAATAAGCATTGGAAAAACTTTCAGACAAGATTGCCGGTGGCAGGTATGAAATCTGTGATCTCCCAATTCAGAGTCTGCGCATTACGCATGAGCTACCTCCGTCGGTTCTCCTATTTTGATCCACTCACATCATAAAATAACTAAAATCGTTTCTTTAATATATAATAAATCTAATAGAGTTCTACTTAATTGGGTTTCATATTTGAATAACTTGAAAGTAATGCTATGCTCTGTTATTGTATTATTTATTGTCAAATACGCGTTTCATCCAATTTATGTACAATGCAATATATCATCATATGCTGACTATGTATTTTAAGGTTGGAGTGATAGCAACATGTATTAGAAAAAAATTTGTTCCCATCACTTGGTGATCAGGGATCAATATGTATTGCTATAGCTCCACCCTTGTTCATTAAGCAGGTTTTTGCTTAGAAAACATGATTTAGTTTATGATTGTTTTAATTGTAATACATGAGGCACATCTTTATTTCACACAGGTAATTCCAAAGAACCAATGATAAAGTTGTAATGAGATGCAAGTTTATTTCAAATTTCAAACATACAATTCTCTTCTTTTAACACTGCCACTCTGTGCTTTGCTGCCTTTGTAAGAGAAAAAGAATAATAATAACAACTAATAATTGCAAATAACACAATACATTAGAGGTGTGCGAACATCAGATTTTTACTTCAAATCGAATACAAATCGAATAGTGATAAAGTGTTCAAACACTCGAATAATAGAACAATTATTATCATTCAGACTATCTGCATGTAATAAATCAACGCTTTTTGAGATTTTAAATCTAATTCGAGATGCAAGTGTTGGAACTTTCCGATTGACATAACACCCTAAACCCTGAAAGTAGTGTGAGAAATAAGAGTTTCCTGCTAGTGCACATGATTTCTAAATTCAGTCTCTGTTCTGCATTGGTTGAACTACTTGTTCAAAAGGATTCGAATAGTTCAGAATAAGAATACAGGTAGTTTGGTTTCGAATCGAGTTTGAACACTAGATATGTTCATTCAAATTTGAATTTTCGAATACTCGCACACCTCTAATAGTAGTTAATATTAGGGATGTCAACTGTCTACGATAATCTTAAATCTATGATCATCGATAAGGACCAACCAAATGTCGCGCGTGGCAGTTACAGAACCTTCTATCAAGAAAAACATTTTGTCTCCTAGTCACGGTAAACCTGTCAACTATAGGCATATCGTGGGCCTACAAGCTTTTTGCCATAGCTCACGTCTGTCATTTCTAGACCTAGCAGAAAATTAATACAAAATTAATGTGGTTTTTAACTTGACACTTTCAACTTTTTCTTTCAAATGTTTGTGAACGTTTTTGAATCTCCACATTATCACCATGTTCACTTAAAAAACTAGGGTCTATGTGGACATGTATATCTTAAATATGTAAACCATCTATTGACTATGAATAAATAAAATAAACAATACAGGGGTAAATACTCAATACATTACAGAGTGTGGAAAAGGCCAGCTGGCTAGTTTAGTTTAGATTCGAGAACGGTTGACAGATTGGGAAAGCACAGAGAACAAGATCCAGCCTGAAGGGCAGGGGGTGGCAAAACTTTTCACCTACTGATGACAACTGCAGCCAATTTAAAGTTGTTTGATTCCTTAATCCACAATGTGTTTTGTCTTGGGATTCTTCAGGCGGACGGTGGCCACTAAAGATCAGCTTAACAACACAGAACATAACCAAACCTGTGGTAGGGCCAGGCAAGAATGTTTATGTTCTCTATGCTTCCAATTACTATAAAATAATTTTTCATTGTGATCAGTCCGATCACAGATGTGATTAAGTGTAAGGAGACCATTAATGCAAAATAATTTTTGAGTTTGACACTGTTGCGATAATTTTATGTCAGCCTAACAATCGATATGAATTTTTATATTGTGTGACATCCCTAATTAGTTACTGTATAGTCCTGAATGTAGGCCAAACCAGAGTATAAAGTTATAAACCGACCCTCTAACTTTTCTTGATGAAATATAAAAAAACATATGCATATATGCTGGTAAGGGACTTCGAGACAAAAAATCATGAAAAGAGGTAGGCATATATTCAGGACAATACCTATGGAGATATGCATTGAATCTTAAGTATCTTATTGAAATTGTTTTCTTTAAGGGCAGAAAATCTCACAATGACATTTTATACATCTAATAACGTGACCTCTAGAATATAGAAAAAGAAAATGGGAAATGCAACATATGGAATCGGTAACAACCACAACTTGGTCACTCGGCAAAGGAACGTTATGGCGGAGACGATGGCTAAATCAAAGTAGTAATACGAATCTGGGGCATGTTTCGTTCTCGAGTAAATGGGTGTAAGAGAATGCACCCTATGCATTTCCAGTAGTAACCCGTCAAAAATAGTTGGCTTTGACTCTAAATCTTCTCTCACCATTTCTTCTTCTTCATTCTAGAGAATTAAGGCAAATGCCTTATAAGCATTATGTTATAACATCACCTGTTAGGTATTTACATTAAAATATAATATATGAGCATTACAACAGTAAATTTATTACTTGCTCAGAATAAATTGAGTAAACAATAAATAACAAATCAGCTGTGAATGGCACCAGAGAATTTTGTGGACCCCTGCTCCAGAAAATGCATGAGAATTAAAACTTAGGAAATACAAAATATTCTTACTTCATTTTAACAACAGCTAAATTACAAAGAAGAAAAAGTGAAAACAAATCAAACAACACAGAAATAACCATAATGAATACTGAAGTACTAGCTAAATTTCTCTTAAAAAATAGAACAATCCAAAAATATGTTCAGAAAAAATACAGCAGAGTAAAAATCAGATCTAAAATGCACATTCACAAAATTCACCCGCACACAAAAACAATAGCTTTTCTTCAGACACCATCATTAGACTACTACTACTAATTTATAAATTATTTTAATTTTAAATGAATATTATTGTAATTAAAAAAATGCTGAGTATTTTAGGTTGTGTAATATTGGTGTAGAAATAATCTTAGTCTCTGGACCGCAACATTTCATTTAGTCAGTAAATTAGTAAAATGTTGGTTAACTAAACATATTCTTTCAATGGCAATAAATTTCAATGTTATTACGAGGGGCACCACAACTGACCTAACATCACTACGTACGCTTACTAACTTCATAATGGCTGGACAAAATACAAGACACTATTAGGACATTTTAGTACAGGGTTATATATTAGGGGGTATTTTTGGTTTAAATAATAATTTATGTTATTGAGCTATAATTAAGTGTGTGAAGGTAATGGCAGGCACAGAAGGTTATAAAGGCACTTATAGGTATATGTGATCCATTCAACCTCCATTGACCCTTTTCTACATATACTAAAAAATTAGCTTTTTTATTTATGTTTGCTATTAACGTTATTAAGCTAATCCTTATGGAAGCATGAAGTAGCTGCGATGTGGCCGGCAAGACTTTGTGTTCACAGTGGTCGAGTGAAATTAGCTGGGAACATTCCCTTTTCTCCAGAGCCTTCTTTCACCCCCATTAGCCATCCTTCCTCCTGTAAGCATAACTGGACAATTAGGATCATACATCTAGCAGACTACACTCAACCCTAATAATAGCAATTACAAATATATTTCATCATCACTTGCCACCAGGTTTGGGAAGTAACTTAATGGTGGCATTGCATTTATTTTTATGTACTAGTAGCTCGTTAGTTTTTTATCTTTATATCTTCAAACATAGCTAGTTATCATTTATGGATTTTTTTTGTTTACTGATTTGCATTGTGCAATGTACGAATTTAAATGTAAATTATTTATTTATTTATTTATTTATTTATTTAACTAGACACAAATACAGCCAAAGGCCATTTAACATTGTAAACATAACAACATTACGAACTAACTTAAACTAACTTAAACTAAACATAATAAGACAGAAGAAATACAGGGCCCATGAATATTGAATGATACGTGAATGATACAAAAAGATTATGCTTCTTGTGACTGTGGTTAAACGCATTTTTAGAATAAGGGGTTTAATATTTAGCCTACTGATCAACGAGGGAAAATGTTGGACAAGAATGTTGAGAATTCATGTTCGTTATTGTGTATGTGGGTTTGTAAAATCAAGGTTTGGTCTACAGTTCTACGATTGCAGCCAAGTCTAAACTCTGCACCCGGACGCAGAACGCAGAGTCACAAAGCTAGTCATTTCAGGTAGTGTTTTAATCAGAGGGAAGCGGCTTGTAGTTTTGCAGTCAACTGTAGTGTCAGAATGCAGTGTACTATATGCACATGTTCAGAGGCAGTGTTTGGACCTAGCTGCAGAAGTACAACAGAATGACACACCCATAGTTCTAAATATAAAGTATTTTGATGATTTTGATTTTGACTTGATTTCAAATTAAACTGAAATATTAGAAAAATAAATGTTATGGGAACCGTGTTTGGCCACTGAGCACGCTAGTGAGATTGAGTGAAGCACTCACGTGGCAAAGCCGCACAACTGTTGAATGTAGCCTGAGATTCGCGGGCGCTCTGTCAGTGGGAAACTCATCTATCGTCGGCTCGTACGAATTTTAAAATGTTAATGCATTGAATGATTCCAATAATCGTTGGTAGGTAGTGGTGTTTTTGTGACATTAATTTTGAACTGGTTTTCTAGAGGCTGACTGAGAGAAAAAAGATTTTTTTTACAATTGTATTTCCAGTGAATTTTTTTGTTTGGCGGTATTTTGTATCGATTTGAACTGCCATACGAAAAAATTCGCAGGAAAAACAATTTTTAACAAAAATATTTTTTCTCTCAGTCAGCCTATAGAAAACCAGTCGAAAATTAATGTCACAAAAACACAACTACCTACGTTGAATGGTGTGCTTGGACGAATTGAAGTTTGAAATTATTATAAGGTGGTGATATTTGCCGTGTGCCCGTTCAGAAAAAAAATTAAAAAGTAAATTCTATTTCCTAAAACAGCCAGGTTTCAAAGCCATTCATTATATTTTGACTTGGTAGCATATTTTTGAAAATAGAAAAATGCGGTCGAATAGCCTTAAGATATATTGAATGTGTTTTTACAAAAAAAAACTTTGGTGCCAATGAGATCATAAAAAGAGATGTAAATATTAATTTGCTTGATACCTTGGATAAGTAAACTGCATTAATTTATGAACAACATGCGCGTTGACATTTATTTAAACGTTGATATCCAGTATGGAAATTTGTGTTAAAAAATCTGTATACTTTGAACAAATTCCCGAAGTTCACCAAAATTGAGTAAATTATGGAGATTTCACAATTTTCTAATACAAAACCGATGTATTAATCTAAAATACGCGTACTGGATCTCATAGATTGATCTTTTATTAACGTTGTTGTGAAATAGGATACCGATGTTATTAACCGTTTACCCGGGAAAACCTGAAAGCCGAGCGTCTAAACCCGTCTAAAAAGCTCTCGCTCAAGGCAGCGGTTGTGGCCGATTTTGCTTTTTGAAAAAGTTGGGCATCAAAGTTATGTTGGAAGCACAGATGCCCATATTGTCTGAACTTGGTTATAAGGAGTTTCTCATCGCATCTTCCTTTTTGGCTGCAACTACGCCTATGATTGCAGTTCTTTTTGTGTGCGCAAACCCGTATTTTTTTACAACCTCAAGAGTCCTTGAACATTTGTCTAAGGGTAAGCCTAAGTTATGCTCAATGAGCAATGACGTAAACAAACACTCGGCGTAAATTACACCGTTATCCGCTGCCGCAGAAACAAAATGTTCTTTTCTTCTGACCGCACATTGTCTACGTGTTTTTTGTTTTTTAAATGCAAAACTAAAAAAAAAAAGTTGAATTACGAGAAAAGAAAAGTAGGCATAGAAGCGAACTGAACGGATCATTTGACGCTTGTAACAACATGAAGCCTAGCTTAGGAGTTGATAGTCTAATCTTCCCATTGACTGATACCTTGTGCTAGGCTAATACACACAAAATGTTAGCCAATGGTGATGCGTCTATCAGGAATCAGAATTGAGTGGGCGGAGCTTGACGCACAGCCAGCTCGACTCGTAATTCGACAAACGCATGAAAATTTAAACTTGGGCGCAAAAATAACAAAAAATAGTAGTAATTTTGATAGAAATACACCAAAATTAATAAAAAAAAGTCCAAATTGGACAATCAAATGCGAAATCGGAAATTGAGGTAAACAATCGGGAAGGTTGGCTAGGGAAGGTCAACTAGGGATGCACACGATAATCAATATTATCGATCGATAATCAATAACGGATATAATTTCGATAATCGATAACCGAAATTATTTATCAATTATCGAAATATAAAGTAATTGGTCAATAGTGGCACGAACTAAACTCTCAAGATGTAGATTATCTCACGTTGTGCCATGCACTGGCTGGGCTGATGGTGTCACACTCCAAATTTATGTTTGGAAATGAGCTATCAGTCGATAACGGAAGCCAAACACATGACATCGAAGACTGCGAGGCAGCAAACGGAACACAATTGTATTGTTTTGACTTACACTCGCTTATAGGTCAGAACAGGCTTTGTATGGTGATATCGAAATTATCGATAATATGGATTCGATATTGACATTGTCATTTTGATAATCGATAATGAAAAAAGTATCGATGTGCATCCCTAATGTCAACTGATGTACAAGGTAAGCTGCTGGCTTCTATCCTCCTACCATGCCACTTTTACATATAGAGTATATTTTATTAATTGAAGTATGTGCTAATACCTGCTCTTCGGGATCATCATATTCTACCACGCGTATAATCTCTCCTACGTCAAAGGACAACTCATCAACATCTTCTCTATTGTACTTGTATGTGGCTTTCACGCGATACATCACTCCAGGAGGCAAGTTATCCGTGCTGGCTCCTGAAATAATAAAATACAATTAAATGATGAAATATGTAGGTACTAAAAGTATGAGTTCATATCTACTATATAAATGAAAATAGTAATACTAAAATTCAAAACCAAATTTTTACATACGTATATATGTCAAAAATAATATACTACACAGTACACACAATCATTGTTATGTGAAATAATTAGTCATTCTAAAATAGGGATGACATTGGGTAATAAATATGGATTCAGTTCCTGGCCCGCTAAAAGTCTAACTGGCATTTTGTTTGGTGTAACATTAGAAAATATTAGCCTACTAACTATGTATTGACATAGCGGTGTGCAAAAATGGTGTTGTCGTTTGGGATATTTCGTTTCAAAAAGCAAATATCGGTTTTATAAGGTGTAATCCCAAAAATTCCACAGAACCATGGAACTAATGAAAAAAGTCACCCACAAATGATCAAGTATTGAAAAAGTCCCCTTAGTTATCATTGAATCGACTTTTAAGTGAAATTTAGACAAGACCCTTGACCAGGGGCACTTCAACTCACTCCCGCTAGATATAAGAAACACGGACAGATTAACACAATACAAACGGAAAATAAAGGACTGGCTTATGAATTCTGTGCATCCTACAATGTATACAAGAATGTAAAAGAGGCTTGACAATAAATGAAATGAAATGAAATATACATAAACTAATAGTAATAGACTCTAGCCATTGTAAATTATACTGTGTGTAACTATTATGTGTTAATGTTATTTTAATTGATTTTTACATGAAATTCATAATTCATATTATTAAATATTTATTTTATTAATTACATTTATACTGTAATGTTAAGTAATTAATCTACCTATGCCTTCTTGTAGGGCCAAACAGACTGACTATTCTTTTGTTATAATGTATTTTAGCAAGCTTAAGTAACAAAAAAAACAAGATTTAATTTGCACTAGATGTGCAGGCTACACTATTGTAAAAAACACAATGTAATGGCCAAAGTGAGGTCATGTCCAGCAAAAATTTTTGATTTGCTGTTTTATTAAATGTACTCTTTCATTCAGCCAACTTTCATGGACTTTGAAGGTTTTGACCCTAGGGGTAGATACAATAGCCGTAACACATTTGAGTCTTGCATTACGCCTGTGCAAACAAGCAATAATTAGGCTATACAGAATATAAAAACTAGCCCTTAGGGCTAATGACAACAATAGTCCTCTAGCCTGCCCAAGAGCATTTTTACTAGCCCGCAATCAATCAAATTGGTTATATTGAAGTAAAACGATCGAAAGTGAATATTTTAGGTCCCAATATTTGCCGGGTTTAGCATGTGGGTGTGGGGGGCTAAAGGGAGTGATCGGAAACAAAGTTTCACCATAATATATGAGCCTAAATTAGGAGATTTTTATTTTGTTTATATATATTTAGAACGATTTTCCATACTAGGTAGCGCACAACTACTGGAAACTCGTTAGGTTATCGGTGCAAAATATTAACATTTTTTTAACAGAAATTGGGAACTCTGGAAAAAGTACTCTCTTGTCGGACTAGTGAAATGAGATATTACTAGCCCGAGCAAAGTTTCACTAGCCTCGGGCGAGCGTTAAATTCGACCCCTGATTATGTACAAAAAATTTAATTAGGCCCAATTGTTTCTTAAAAGACATCACAACCCTAGGATTTCTCGGGAATGTAAACCTATTTTTTTTTCATTAATAATGCAGTAACAGAAGTAACGACACATGATTTAATAATAATAATAATAATAATAATAATAATAATAATAATAATAATAATAATAGTGGATGCGCGCGCAGCCACTAATAGTGACGTAGACATTGGGCACTTTTCACATCCTTGCAGACGACAAAATATTTGGCAAGCACAGTAAATAACTATCTTTGCAGCCAAAGATTTAGTGTTTTGACAAAAAAGAAAATGTACCATCATGTTCCGTGGTCTTTCTTCTACAAGCTAAACATTCTTGTTGAAAAATAAAATTAGTTTTGATTAATATTTAAATGTACTGCAAAACACTTACTTATAATGTATATTTGAAGACATCAAAACCAAATAAGATAGACTAGTTGTGACAATTTTAAAAAACCAGGATATAGCTCTATGCATGCAGAAGAACATAAAAATACTTATACATGTGGTTTGTTTGAAATGTGCTATTGTGTATGACTGTATGAGATACATTGATGCGTGTTTGCGCTGTGGTTCACCCAGGCAGATCCAGCGACCAGCTACAGAAGTGTGTAACGCGCACTGTGCACTTTTCAGAAAACATTCAAATCTCTTTGAGCTACGCCTTCGGGATCTGCCACGATCTAAAACGTTTTACACGCAGTTGAGCAAAATATGTTTTCTTGATCGGTAGTATCATATCCTATGCATACGGGGGTTGGCACAGACTAGCCAGAATGGTACGTAAGATATTAAATAAAAACTTGCATACCTTTGCCTCGATTTCCATGTACTAGTATTTTTTAATTTTTCTACATAAAAAATTGTCTCATTTTGTCAATCTTATTTGGTTTGGAGGTCATCAAATATACAGTATAATATTTGATTTGCAATACATTTAAATATTAATCAAAATAAACGGTCTTGTCTTGTCTCTTTGTGTTGTCCAAGGTCGTGGTCCGGCTTGCGAACCGTCGAGCGATCACACAAACCCCTCCAAACCACCTTCCCCTCACCTCCCCACTCCAAGCTTGTTTTCAACACCATTTTTAAAAACAGCTGAGGCAATCATTACTGGACAGTCAGACCCAATAATATTTAACATCTATCGTAGGCTAGATTTCCAGTCATTGGTCCACTGGCGTGACAATTAGAAGCCATCTTGAATAGGTTCGTTTGTATGTTAAATTAGGTTGTAGCAATTTGTAGCACAAGTATTTTTCAAGATGGTTGTCAGGTTGACAGGTGAGCATATTAGCCATTAACACCAAATGATTACTAAATTCCCTTATGCAATAACTTATCGTTTCTGTTTGTGCATTCCCATGCTGCACAAGCTAAAACCATATCAAAACAATCCAGAAAAATACTTAATCCCATTTAAAAACATAATGTAAATCATAAAGTGAAACGCCAATACGTCATCTTGAATAGGTTAGATTGACGCTACATTTTGCTACGCTCGCGCCTGTGCAGACGTATTTGAGACTGGGATCTAGCCTATGTTAAATATCATTGGTCAGACCACTCAATAACACACACGCACAAACACATCTGAATTCATAAGAATTGCATGTTATTCTATTGTAAATTAATTGCACATTTTTGTGAGCTATGAACTTGCAAATGCTCGTTCCACTTGTAATTATTTTGTTGTTATGTATATTGCATCTTAATAATCCTGTAATATTGCTTTAATTATGTGTAAGGTACTCGGTAGTAAGACACAATTGTGTAATGAGGCTTTGCTCTGATTCTTACTTCGATCAATGTGCATTGTACAAGGGTTATAAGTTATAACATGTATTAATCTGTACTGTGTTATTACTAATTACATTGAAAATAAAAATATAATATAATAATAATAATAATAATAAAATAATAATAATAATAATAATAATAATAATAATAATTTTTCGGCATAGCTAATATTTTTGGATTTTTACAGGATTCTAAACGATTAAGGCTCTACTGGACCCGGTATTATTTTGGCGTGTTGCAGTGGTTTCGTACTTCCATCGTAGCTAACGACATAATTAAAATATCCGTCTTATTCTACCCAGAAAATACGTCTCGTGAACGTATGTTTTGTACTTTTCCACAATTTTCCTAATTTTGAAAATTAAAAATTGTGTTCTTTTATGGAATATTTTAAAATTCACTCCTGTTTGGTAATTTTTTTAAAGCATTACAAAACATGTTTTGAAAAATGTACAAAACATACATGTAAATAATAAATATACACCTTCCAACTAGCATTCCTAAACAATTGAGAATTCCGCTGTACAATGAAAGTAAAGAAGCATGTTTCGGCGCTTTTGACTCTAGGAAGTGGCGCAACCTAGCGATTTGAAGCTTTTTCGAGTGACAGGTCATGTGATTTTGTTAAAAACTTATTCTGATTGGATGCATGACTTTGATTGTGATGTACTAGAGGACACCATTTGAATCATTATGCATAGATCTGCACTAAACAATGCTATGCTTGGCATTAATGTTTGTTGCACTCTTGCAGACAACCAACTGTTCGATGAGGAGCATCCTAGCCCCAGATATCAATTTATTATATGTACAGGGAGCAGTAGGTTTGGATTTGATCCCCAGTCGAGACCATTCCCGTGGATGTAATTGATGATGTGCGATCCGATTGGATTGTTTCCCATTATTGCTATCAAACGACAATCACAACAATAACAACAACCACAACATAATAATAATAATAATAATAATAATAATAATAATAATATATATAAGGTTTTTAAGAATAAGCCCGCTTTGAGGACAATATTATTGAATGATAGCAATCGTCATAAAAGTATGAATTTAAAAAAAGGTTTGTCTCTTGGTAGCTCAATTGGTAGAGCTATGGCGCAAGCCAGAGGTTCTAGGTTCGATCCCCAGTCGGAACTTTTAAGATAATTGCTATCATTCAATAATAATAATAATAATAATAATAATAATAATAATAATAATAATAAAACGTCGAAAAATATTGTTTACATCAACGAACATCTCACAAAGGTAAACAAACATTTGTATTGGTTAGCACGTAACAAGAGAAAGCAGGGATACAAGTTTGCCTGGACTAAGGGCGGCAAAGTTTTCCTCCGTGAAGACGAACAATCACCCGTCATATTAATAAGGAGTGAAACTGACATTCCGCCTGTGGTGTCTTTTAGTGTGTTTGTTTGCAGTGTGTGTCTAACTGAATGGAAATTTGGGAAGAGTTAGATAAAAGTGATACTATTGACTGTACTTATATCGATGACATTAGTGGTTGGTATGCGGGCGGTGACCGTGGTTTGTCAATCATCTCGAAAATTATTCACATAAACATTCGATCTATAAATAAACATTGGGACGAGTTGTGTTGTATTTTGCAAAATGCCATAGGGTTAATCGATGTTATAGTTATAAGTGAAATTTCTAATTGTGACGTAAATTTATATAATTTGCAAGGGTATAGCAAAATATCAAAGCAAAGGTTAAGCAAACTTGGTGGTGGTTTACTTGTATTTGTCAGGGAAACAGTGAAATTTGTTGAGATAAACGTTGATTTTGTGCATGCAGAAGCGCTATGCGGTACGATTTACCTTAATGATGTGTGTGTTTATTTGTTAGCTCTGTATCGTCCTCCTAATTGTAGTCGCTTAAGATTTATTGAAGAATTAGATGTGTTTTTTAGAAAAAACATTGGTGCTAATGGGATCATAATAGGAGATATAAATATTTAACTTGCTTGATACTTGGACAGGAACACTGCAATTTATGAGATGTGTTGGCAGCATGTGGCTTCATTAAATGTATAAATAAAAGTACACGCGAAGAGTATAAGTCAGGTAGGTTTGTATCATCTTGTATTGATCATATTTACCTGCGCGGAAGATACTCATTATGCAACTCCGCTATCCTTACTACTAAAGTATCTGACCACTATATGTGCTCACATGCGTTCAATTTATAGGAAGGTCTCTTAACGTAGTTTCGCAGAATAAAAAACTTGATAAGTGATCAAGTTCCTCTCTCAATTAAGTTGAACGAAAGAACATTAAAAAATTATTGTCTCGTATCAATTGGAACTATGTTTGCGACAATGATAATCCTGAGGAAATTTACACAAAAATATGCGGAGAGTTTTCAAAAGCTTACGACAAATCTACTTTTAGGAGTAAGAATGTTTCCAGACCAAGAGAAAGGCCTCGCAAAATATGGTCACCGACGACCTTGTTATTATGACAAAAAGACGAGATAAACTTTTTAAAGATTGAAAAATTGTAGAGACTTTGTCGAAAAAAAATCCCGTCTAAGAGAAGAGTACAATACTTACAGAAATAGAGTAAATAAAAGAAATCAATAAAGCAAAGATAAAGTTTTACCGTAATTTAATATTCAATACGAGAGGAGATGTAAAAGGAACGTGGCAAATTATTAATCAAATTACTGGAAGAAAGAAACGTATTTCAGTTGATGACGTGATATCTAAATATTTATGTAAAGACGTGAATACGAACTTAGTCGTCAATCATTTTGTTAACTCTTTTGTTGACGAGATAAGTACATTGAAACATGATTGCAACATTGTAACATTTCAGCGTGCACGCAATGAAAATATTCAAGTGAATCATTCGTTCTTCATGAAACCAGTTACTCTTACTAATATGAGAGCAATGATCGATTCTCTGAATGTAAATAAACAGCCGGGTGTTGATAGTATACGTGTTCAAGACCTTCAATTTGTCAATGCTTCTATTGCTCCTGTTTTGGCTGTATTGATAAACAAATCTATATGAGACCGGTATCATTCCTAAGCGACTCAAAAAAGCAATTATTAAACCTATATATAAGAAGGGTGACCATAAAGTTTACTCAAATTATAGGCCTATAGCTATATTACCAAGTATTGAGAAACTCTTAGAAAGGCATGTTGCTAATAACTTGGTGGGAGTACTTAAATAAACATGGATCTGAATAGTAAACAGTTTGGTTTTCAAAAGGAAAAAGTACCTCTACCCAGTTATTAGAGTTTTCTAATTTTGTAAATTCTAAATTAAACGACAATATGCACATTCTTGCTTTTTTGTGGATTTTCGTTAAGCGTTTGACACGATAGACCACCAGGAACTTCTACAAGCTTTAGAGTCCATTGGGATTCGTGGTATTGCGTTGGATTGGTTTAGAAACTATCTTACTGATAGATTCATGGATGTGCATGTAAATGGCCACGTTAGTGAGAAAAACATTGTGATTCTGGAGTCCCCCAGGGGTCCTATATTGGGACTACGTTATTTTTTATATATGTTAACTTTATGTCAAAATGTCTTATATATTGCTTTATATTTTCTTATGCTGACGATACTGTTTTACTCGCGGTGCATTTTAATATTCGTGTTGCGCATGCTATGCTACAGTCTGACTTTAACAGTCTTTTACGTTGGAATCACGATAAAGAACTAGTAATTAACTCTTCTAAAACCAAAATTGTACATATATGCACACCCCACAACCACGAAAAAGATTTTCCAATTAATATTATTTATCACGATTTCAACTGCATTCATACTATGGCTGAATTGACCGATTGTGAATGTAGTGGGAAAATTGAATGTGTAAATACTTATGAGTACCTGGGATTAACTGTAGATAGGCACTTTTCGTGGAAATATCATATTGATAAATTATGTAACAGACTACGCTCTTGCTCCTCTCGGCTTTATATTCTAAAATATGTATTACCTTTTTCCTTATTTAGAACCGTGTATCAATCCATAGCCGAATCTTTGATTTTGTATGGCATTTTAGCTTGGGGCAATGCTTCGCGGTGTCACATTCAAAGGGTTGAAGATTTACAAATAAAAATGTTAAAAATGGTAATGTGTGACTTTAAACCGATTCTGAACTCTCCCGTAAACAAATATTTTCTTTTTGTAATGTGCTGCCAATATCTTCATTGTTTATATATAGATTTATATTACACTTCTATTTTAAATCAGATTTCAAGATTCTGTTAGACTCATGCAAGGATACAAGGCTAAAAGTGGCGGGGGCATTCAAAATTCCCAATTTTAACAACAAATATGGCCAACAATCACTTTCTTACTCGGTTCCTTCTACGTTCAACTTGATGCCCTCCTCACTGAAAACCTTGTCTAACATTTCAAAAATTAAAACTGAACTAAAATCTTATCTTCTTTCTGACACCTTTTGACAATGTTTTCCGATTTATTTATTTATTTTTCTAAGCTCTTTGTTCTTTTTCTGTAATTTTTTGGATTTCACAAATTAACTGAATATGTCATGCAACCATAGTATTTATACATACATGTTTTCATGTTTATTTTGGTTATATGTTCCGTTCTCTGTATTGTCACCATCTTAAATAATTTATTAATTGTCTTTACCCCACAGTTAAGCCTTTTTCAGGCTTTGTGGGTTTTTTGATTATATTCTTGTTAGATTTATTTCTGTAGGCCTATGTAACATTAATTATTTAAAAAAAAAAAAAAAAAAAAAAAAAAAAAATAATAATAATAATAATAATAATAATAATAATAATAATGATAATAGTTATAAATGGTGTTTAAAGCATAACCCGCTTTAAGATCAGTTATTGATTTAAAGCAATTGTTGTGAAAACCTGCCCGACTTGAGGATGGAACCCAGAAACTCTGGCTCTACCAATTGAGCTACCGGAGATTGCTGACTGAATTATGTCAATCAATAAGAAGATGAAGATGAAGAATTATGTACATATTACATTCCCATTCATAAGAGGTACAACACAGGAAGTATACGCACGCATTTTCCTTGCTAAGATTATTTGAATTCCACTCTTTCAACAATGCTTGGTTAACCTGGACCTATATCTCAAATAATAATGGTTCGATGTAACATAACACTATTATTTACATATACCACATGGCCCCTGTCACTTAGTTGAGACGCGACGTTATATCGAGCTTGAATGCTGTCTTTCACTTCTCAAGCAATAAACGAATGAGCCAGCCACTCAAAAGACCTGCTGTCGGAAAGCATCATATTATCCCTGGAAATATGCATGCATATGTATCGATGCCGTATTACGCTGCGGGACCCAAAGACATTGTCCCCGATCATTGGTCCGACTCACGTCAGAAAACAACAAATAAAATATATATAGTTTGTTCACGGTTTGTTAGTCAAAAAAGTTTATCTTGATGATGGTACAGCGATAATCTTTTATGGTGGCAATTCAAATATGTAATGCTAAATATTTGCATATCGAATTTATCCGGGTTGTTTATTGAATAATTCTTCAACAATAGTATTAATAAAATTACTGTCATTCATAAGTAAAAGTATCAGTGTTTGTTGAATAGAACTGAATGTTAATTTAGGACTTTAATTAACCTTGTTTTGTAGCTCCAAGCTAACCTGTCCAACCTTGTTGACGCCATCGCCTTATAGCGAATCATGACTAACAAGCGATCGGCAATTTAAAAATTGAGACCCGCTGGTTTGCCAGACTACCCTACGGATTATGCCAGAATGAACAAAATTTTAAACACGTTTAACAATTTGTTGTGTGTTTTGAGGCTAGGATGTCTCAAGTCATGGCCATATAATTACCCTTATGTATGAATTGTAGGCTATTTCAGAAGATAAAACATTCTGCTTGCCTTCTCGTCTGCAATGGAAACGGCGATAGCCTCACAATATTATACATTTCGTTTCTGTGGGTTAAAATGGCCTTTTCAAATTGGATGGAAATACAGTCGTTGGCACTTATCTCTTTCTTGTTTATCATTTCATAACATACAGAACTAACAAAATCGTTAGTTTTATATTGCCCCTCAAATCCACAGACAGCTACCCTAACTTAGTAGTACAAAATTATCTAGATGTAGATGTGTGGTGTGGTGAAACAGTGTTGATGAGATACGTTGTTGATTAAGTTTTTGTCAAACTCCGTGATGTCGGGGCGCAAGTCGTATGCGCTCGATAAATATCCATCCAAAAGAAAAACCAAACCAGAAGGAAGAAAATCGAACATCAGCATTTTGGCGGAAAAAAAAATGTAAGATGAAATGATCACTTTATTAAGTACATTTCTTACATGTGTACTAGTAAACAAAGTTTCCATTTATTTCCATTTTGATTTCTTGCTTGGGCTAAAATTCAATCTAATAATATATCCAGCTTCCGAACTAATTTACCGCAGCCAAGCCGCGGGCCTTATCACACTGATGCACCTTTTATTGTATGTGGATAGTGGATTAGAGTAAAAGCGTTTTAGCGCGCTGTGCATGTAATATAATGTGAAGTTGTGGGGAGGGGAGGCGTTGTGAATGGCATCACGTCCATTTGTTTGGGTATACGAATATTCCTTCTAGGAGAAAACATGGGTGAAACATGTGCAAAATCACTTAGTTCAAGATGATATTGATAAACATAATTTGAATATCGAAGCATAATTCGACAATTTCAATTGTCCAGCCTTACCTGGCCGAACAGGTGGTTCTACAACATTTAACCCAAAAAATGATACACGAACTTGTGAAACTAAAACTTACTCTAAATAGTATAAAATATAACTGGACATGCAGCCGCATCGCTCCCCCTCCCCCTCAAGCTCTCGTGCAGACCGCATGTCCGAACTGGGAATGAACTGCAAGCTCACATGGCGGGTGGTATTTGACACCAAGCAAGAAGACCGGGCTCACAGGGTCCACGCGTTCAATCTGTCATATCGGGAGTTAGTAAGCTGGAGTTTAATCATAAACAGTGCTGCAAAATTTATGTTTAATTTATTTTTGTCCCAAAACTCAAGAAACCGCATAAAGAAATAGAGCTCGATAAACTAAAAGGCCATTCGAAATCAGTATAAAATAAGGTATTCTATAGAATCTCTGCCCCTAAATTAAAAATGAACACAGGACTTGGGGACAGTATAAGAATAAATCGGCTAATGTGTGTTGCGTGAGGTATCTAAACCTTTAGTCTTTATACTTGATTTACAGAATACATTTACATTACATGTTATACATGTCATCTATGTTGACTATTCATCGTTATTCTCTTACATCCACCATTCTCTTCCAGAGTTAACTCGGGCTGAGGCACTTAGCCCTCAGTGCTACGTCCGAGATAACTCGGGCATGGCACATTACACACCCGACCATGTCAAAAGACTATAAAGAAACGACTAAAATTACAAAATTAAAAAAAAAAACTAAAAAAGTGATTTTTTTTGTGGGGGGTTGTTTTGGGAGTGGTCTTAAATTGTATGAGAGAAAATAATGGTTTTACAAAGATGCTACCTGATTTTGGGAACTATACATTATCTGTGTTTTTTCTTGGGGGGGGGGGGGGGGGGGGTTGAAAGATTTTTTTTTTGGGGGGGGAAGGGGGGTTGTTTTTTGTTTGTTCTTAAATTATATGAGAGAATTTCGTTTTTTCAAACACATTACATAATTTTGGGATCTATCCCACCTCTATCTGTATTTTTGTTTGGGGGGGTGGGGGGGGGGGGGTGGGGAGGTTGTTTTTTAGAGGGTTGTTTTGGGGTTGTTTTACAATCATGGAAGAGAAAATAATGGTTTTCCAAATATTTTAGGCATACATGATTTTGGGAACTACTTATTTATTTTTTTTTTTGGGGGGGGGTGGGGGGTTGTTTTGGGTTTGGTCTAATATCGTATGAGAGAGAATTATGGTTTTTCAAACATGTCACATAATTTTGGAAACTATCCCAACCATTTCCGATTATTTCCCGAAAAGTCCTTTTTGTTGTAAATAACTCAGCACAACCCCCAAACAAACACTCCAACACATACTTAGCTTAAAGGTTAAGACAGTTGTTTGAGATCGAGCCAACTGTTTTTACAATTTTAAATGATTGAATTATAATAATGGTTAAAATGACCATTTAAAAATTCGCTTGATCGGCAAATACAGGAAATTTCACATACATTCTGGATCACTTTTCAACCTCCAATTTTCATCCCAAAAATACATTTTGGGGATGCTGTTTATAAAGAATCCTTATGGAAAAGTACTTTTAATAATAGGGCTGTGCGAGTACCCAAAATTTTGATTCGAGTCGAGTATTTGAAACTCGAATTCGAGTCCTCAATTTGCGGTAATGTAGTTTAGTGATCAATCGAGCCACCGGCACGTTATAGTTATAAAGTTTGCCAACAGAAAGCGCTGCAATTCTTTCGACTTCTCACAGGAGCACCAACAGTACAACAAAAACAAAATTAATGAATAAATTGGGTTTACTTTGATCTTTAATCTTAATTCGCTGATAAGAATTGTTTCCTATTATGAAAACTCATTTTATCATCGATTTGAGAATATTCGCAATTAGTTCTTCACTTTTTTAAGGAAAATATAACTATACTTTCGGATAAAAACGTGCTTGAAAATTTGTTCTTCCGTTGGTATCCTTATCATTCCCAACCTGTAGCTCCAGCTGCAGTTTGTTCTTTTTGAGTTTGTCGTCATGGTGACTTTCTGTCGAGATTTGCGAGACAAATTTGTATTGACATATTAAAATGAACATCGAGGTATCAGTTTATAAGTAAGTCGATGGCAAGAGATCATTCCGACGTAGATGGCGAGTTGGAGGAGACTGCCGACCAAGTTCTAGGCCCGACCCTGGCCCGTCGCGAGGTTCCCGTATTTGGGAATTTTTATAAACGAAGTGCAGATCAAAAATCTGCAAACTGCAAATCCTGCCGAACCAAAACCTAGCCACTTAAAGACTCGGAATAAAAAATAAAGAATCGCACAGCCCCAGTTAATAAGCATACATTTCAAATAGTTTTGTAATGTCCAGTTCAATAATTATAAACCTGTACAAACAATCAGCTACTACTTGGGAGTTTAAACAAAGAAAAAATTTATAACGGTAAATAATTTTATTTAAATATGTCAAAACATGACTCTTTTAATATAACATTAGGAGCGGAGATGGCAAACTTCCTATTTAAGTTAGAGGAAGCATTTATCGGTCCTCTTCGTCTCTATCCAAGTCGTATGACGAGGGTTTCACCTTGCCTAGAACCAACTTAGAACTCAGTATTCACTTTTTTTGTATTGCTGTAAACTCCCATTGTCCATGATTAACTCCACAATTAGTATTGTATTATAGCCAAAGAGTAAATTTTTTGTTGTATGACATTGACATCTGTATCTTTGTATATTTGTATGTTGTATGCAGAGGCGGCTCTACCATAAGGGCATTGGGGCATGTGTCCCTCCTACTCTTCCCGCCAACAATCACTCACATATACGAGTTGTAGACGTCGTGGTACACATTTACATAAAATCAAATACCGTATTGTTCCGAATAAAGCACGACCTCGAATATAACACGACCCCCAATTTTTCAGAATCATTTCAAGAAAAAAGAAAAAAATCAAAGAAAATTAAAATGTACATGAAACACTTACAACAAAACATTTTGAACAATGTTAGGGCCTAGGCCTATGGTTTTTAACAGGGTAGGGCCAAGCACAAGCTCACATGTCAACCACAGTTCACCAGTCTGATTCCTGGTCTTCAATGTTTACGTCGTAGGCCTAGGCCTAGCTCCTTCGCAATCCCTTGCTGATTTGTAAGGCAGAGGAACCTTTCTTTTCCACGCGATCAGCAGTCTTCATTTGTTCATCTTGAGCCATTTCATCTTCTCCTTCATCACTCATTATTACGTTACGTACCCCGACAAACAAAATCTATGTAGGTCAAGCTAGGTCACGATGTGATCACAGCTAAGGATTCTGACGACTAGCAGACAGTTTCGCCCAGGGTTGGGCCCGATTTTCAGTGGCATCGAGTGGGTGGGGGGGGCGAACGCAGCAGGCGATGCGCGGAGTTGTATAGAGGCGTGGCCTATGTTCAGGCGCTATTTCAAATGCAAGCGGCGGAATAACGCGAGTGCTGTTTTTGAGATTGTATTTTCGGAAAAAAACAGGGGCTATATTCGGAACAATACGGTAGTTTGTATTTTCAATGTGAGCAAGCTGCGCGCGGTAAGGAAACAGCGAACAACGCTTGACTCGAGTGAGCCTACTACGGGCTAGACGAAGTTGCGCCCACGTAGCGCCTGCGCAGTCAGTTTTATTCGAAATAGCCGAATCGTTCCCTCGCAATAAGCGTTGGAACCCCGGGCAGGATGGGCATGATTTTAGTCGCCCAGAGCTGTTGTAAGGAGAACACGTTACGCGCTGCTGCGTTGTGCGGGTAATCGAGGAATTCGCCGTGTCCAAAGAAAGAAGAGTACAACTTATTTACAGGCATTAAAATACTAGGTAAATTTGCATGTGCTGCTATTATCTTCTTTTACTTTTAAACAAACTCGAAAAATATAGATAAATTACCAGTTTTAAATGATAACTGATTTGTGCCCAGGCCCGTATTAACCATTAGGCTAACTAGGCTCTAGCTCAGGGGCGAAACTTTGTTGCGTCCTAAAAAAATATTGAAAATATTTTTGTGTTATGAGTATAGTTCTCCCTTGCTTAAATCGCTGTAAAGGCCGTCTTGGAGCTAAATATATGCCAAAATTTTTCGCCTCCGGCGGCTTTCAAATATATTGTGCCCTGCCTATTTTAAACCCCACGAGCCGCCACTGGTTATATGTATGTGTTTGTTTGTAAATTTCTTGACAATGTTAATATGGCAGTTATATCAAAATGATATTAACTATGTAATGCTATCCAAAACTGCAAATAAATTAAATGAAATTATGAAACGTAATGTGACAAACTAATATTCTTTAGTACTCGTGGTTTTTGGATATGGTCATACTCATATTCATAGAACTAAAGTTACAACTAAATGCTAAAGATTAATACACTCTAATACAAGATTAAACAATCTTCAAATCAAAAAATAAAATAGAATGAATGCAACTGCTGCCTCAACTCTGCCATGTCTTGTTGTTTGTCTGTACGAGATTGTAGTATTTCATTGTCTAGTACCATCTTCTGTGCATGTGAAATACTGTCTTTGTCTGGTGTATTGAGTGTGGTTAGGCATTTTGTTAATAACATTTGTTGGTGGGGACTGGTTGTAGTGTAGTGTAGTGATTGTAGTGATTGCAAAATTATAATACGTTCTTTGACATAGGATTTCCTCATTTATACCAAGATATATATATATATGCATACACAGGTAAACTTATTTTTCTTTAGGTTCACAAAGGGGTATATATTTATTTCTGGGCATAATCCGTAAACTTGCATATACCCCCCATGACACCACTGGGGTCCTTATTTCCATTTTTAATAGGATGTCAAAATGTGTTTTAACTTTTAATTTACCAAAAATGTATTTTGTCTAGCTTCATTTTCCGCCAACCAGTTGACTAAGTCGTGCACACCATTTCTGAGTCATTGAGCTTCTTCGTGTTCAACTAATAATAAAACAATTAAACCTAACAAACGTTCTCGCTCCATCGTGTGCTACTAAAATAGTTCTTTATAACTTTGAAAACGAAGTTTCGATTCTCATCATGGTTATTTTTTTTTGCACATGTCCACCACTGATTTACACATTCTAAGAACTGATGGACTTAAGTCCACATCAGAAGTTAAAAACTTCTGCCTAAAGGGGGAGTCGAACCCTGGATTGTTTTAATTTCAATACAGACAGTGAATACTTATATGTAATCAACTGTAATAAATTTAGATCAACATTTTGGTGAACAAAAGATTTTTTTTGAGTTTCTACGCCACCTCTTGTGGTATGGTAATTTTCTGGTTCAATTTGGTTCGATATCTTTTCCAGTTTGTTAGGAGTGTATAGGACACGTGTTTTAGGCAAATTGCTGTAACTTGGTTGACTTGACACCATAGGTATTCAAAATTTTAAACAGGTACATATCAGGAAAATGGAGAAAAAATGGCTCTACAGTAACTTTAAAATTTGAATTTAAAAATATTTTTTTAAATATAGATTGGTTTTCAGCATTTTTGATGTTGTTAAAGGTCAAAAATGCACAATAGTCGTGAATTATTTCTGGCTGATTACGACAAAATTTTGAAAATCTATGACTGTAAGGCTGTCTATGTATGCTATATTGACAACTTTGCAAAGTTGCATATACGTCAGATTAGGGTTGCATTAAATATGAATTTGAATATCGATAATTGCGCATGTGCAATCGATTATCGATCGATAAATATCAATATTTTTTACGACGATCGAAAATCGATATCAAAGCAAAATTAGGCCTATACTTTCTCGCATACCAAGCTGGACCGCGGAACTTTTGCGAGTGCATCCTTTTGTTCCTTCTTTTTCCTCAAGAAAGGGTTTTTCCGCACTAGCAACGTCTTCACGCCCCCCCCCCCCCCCCCCCCGATGAGTGGCCAGCTGGCCAGACCAACTGTGTTGAGAGTGCGCTAAGAAGGTCACGTAAACAGACACCACCCTAGTGTATTGTGTCTTTGTGAAGGTCGTACTTCTCGGAAATATTAGCTCTGTGTAGTTTCATTTCAGCTTTTGTTGTGATTGTCGTTTATTCATTTGCGAGTAAAGTACCTGTTATACTATGCTCCGATATTTATTACGCGGCGCTAGTTTGGAAGACGTAATGTCAGAGCAGAATAATGATAAGATAGGCCTAACAAGCTTGCACTACGGAATGCAGTGAAGCGATACTGAACTCGGGGCCGGTTCTAGGGATTTTTCTAACGTACGGAGATTACATGTTGGCCGCCGCACAGTGGTGACGCTGGAGGGAGTAGTCAGGAACATTGATGTTAACAGAGGGGGACACTGCTGAACCGGACCATCCATTACCTAGCATACGCGGATGATGTGGATCTTCTGAGCAGGAATGCAAGATCGCTGAAAGAAAGCTGGAGGAGGCATCAGAGCAGGCAGGATTGGTGATAAATGAAGAAAAAAACCAAGTACATTGAGCGAGTGAGTATCTTTAAGTACCTTGGACCCCTTGTCACGGAGAACAACGAGACGCACCTAGAAATCCTAGCAAGAATCAGCGCCGGAAACAGATGCTACTTCAGCATGCAACTCCTGCTGAAGTCTCGCTTATTGTCGAGAAAACAAAGAAGACTATATACAGAGTTGTCATCCGGCCGGTGGTTACTTACGGGAGTGAAACATGGGTGCTGACCAAGAGAGACGAGGATGCTCTGAACACCTGGGAGCGCAAGATCCTTCGCAGGATTTACGGGCCTGTCCAGGACAATGGAGAGTGGAGGATACGCATGAATGCCGAGCTCTACGAACTGTACAAAGATCCCGCAAAAGTGATGAGAAGTCGACTACGTTGGGCCGGCCACTTGGAGCGCATGCCAGAGGGACGGGGAGTCAGGAAGGCGTTCCGACAGAAACCTGAAGGGCGGAGACTTCCCGGGCGACCAAGCAAGAGGTGGCTGGACGACGTAGAAGACGATATCCGCAGACTCGGCGTTCGGGGATGGAGGAGACGTGCCCTGGATCGGGACGCGTGGCGAGGAGTAGTGGAGGAGGCCAAGGCCCTTCAAGGGCCGTAGCGCCATGGATAGATAGTAGACAGTGGTGTCATCCAAAAATTATTTATGCGTATACGATCTTTCGTACGCAAAGTACATGATTTTGGTCAATGGGGGTCTGGGGGTAAGAGGCCCACCAGCCAATGCAAGTTCGATTCTAAGATGTGATTCGAGCATTTTAACGAGTTTTAGGCATGTTTTTTTCAAAACATTTGTTAGTGGTGACTGGTGATGATTGTTGTGATTGTAAAATTATGTTCTGTTCTGTGACTTGACATTGGAATTCTGTAACTTCCGCAATTAGGGCGAAACAGTGTCCCGTGCTGGACAGTTTAAACTACACGAGGGTGGAAAGTGGTAGCCAAACTTTCCTATGGGCTCTAGTTTCGGAAAGAATATATTACTCCCATACCGCTGAGCAACTCAAACAACGGTCAAACTATCGAGAATGTTGAAATCTGAGCTTTGATGATCTGACTCGGTTGGTCGCCTTTTGTATAATTTGCGAACAAGAGGTGACAAGACGGGAGTCCACATTCATATGGAACGTCAATGTTTGTTCAAGTGTTGAATGTTACATTTTTGTTATATAGTAGTGCCCCGCTAATTCGGGCTAATTGTGTCCGGGTATTGCCCGAAATAACGAAAAACCCGAATTAAGCATTTAAAGTGGTTTTATCGCCTTGAATGGAATAGCAATGATTCTAAAACATGTTTGAAGGTCACTCATTGTTCTCAAGCATAAAAGGAAACATTGACACGCTGAAAATACTAGAAATGAATCGTTTTTAATATTTCGGATACGAAAACCCCCCAAAAAAACGATGCGATCGCGTATTTTGGCTCTTACGGCCGACGAAATCATGCGTTTGTACCAGCCATGCAACTGACGAAATCCGCGTTTGCACCAGCCTTTCAGCTTGACTCCACCCAAACACGTGTGTGAGTCGACCGCTCTGCTGCGCGCAACTGGTGCGCATTAGATCGCGAACTTCTAGAAGAAACGCATCGCATCTGTTCTAGGCCTAGGCTCCCTAGGCATTAGACGATGTTTATTAGCGATGTTTCTTTTTCACCATTCGACTCGATTCGACGATCTCTTCATCAGACAACACTTGCGACAACATGTTATCTTCACAATTGCCTGCCACCCATTCTGTCACGTCATCGCAACGTGGAAGTTGCTTGAACATGAACAATGACGCAAACACAGCAGTGTGATTTATAGCATATTTATAGCATCTTCGTCTGGCTGTCTGGGAGGGAGGGGGTTAGGCCTACACTGGCCAGCCAACCTCGCTCTCGAGTGGCATGCCGTTAGCCTCGCTCAGTCAGCTGGTGGGTGGCCTGTGGCGATCTACTCTCTCCTTACTACGCACGGCACAGCGGTTAAGAACCTTCCATTTAATTTTTAATTTTTTAAAAAAATTTTGCCCGGCCCGAATTATCCAGAAATCCGAATTACCGGGGCCCGATTTAGCGGGGCCCTACTGTACTATAAAAACTATCATTTATAATCAGTGGTATTTATCATGTTCTTTCAAAATGAGAGATCAATTATTATAATAAGAGGTGTCGGGTCGGCAATGCCACCCCTAGGAATGTGTTGCCCTAAGCGGCCGCTTACGCCTACAACCGGCCCTGACTGAACTGGCACGCATAGATATCTTAACACCTATAGTAGGCTAGATACGCAGTCTCCAATACTTCCGCACAGGCGCGAGTGTACCAAATTGAAGCGTCAATCTCACCCATTCAAGATGGCGGTTTGGCGTTTTAATTTATGCTTTTTTAATGCAATAAAGTACTTCACTGGATTGTTTGATATGGTTTTAGCTTGTGCAACATGGTATTGAACAAACAGAAACAATGCAAAGTTATTGCATACGGGAATTTAGTAATCATTTGGTGTTAAAGTCTGATATGCTCACCTGCCAAACTGGCGGCCATCTTTAAAAATATTTTTTCGATTAATCGCTCCCATCTAATTAACATGCAAACTCACCCATTCAACATGGCTTCCAATTTTCCCGGAAGTGGACCGCCAACTGCTAGTCTAGCCAATTATATGGGAAGTCTATGCTGGCACGGGGTGGGGAGGCGTGCATAGATTGACCTTGAGCATCGTACTACAATTATCGGTTGTGACGATGCAAGATTGTGCAATTGGCGGCGGTGAGTGAAGCTGCCTGGCGAAACACACGCACACTATGCAAGTTGCCTACACTTATCGATCGTTTCGGGGAAAATTCGTATCGATCGATATATCGATTATCAAACGGCGACTCTACGTCAGATGCTTCTTGGCAGAGAGAATAGCTATTTACAAACTACCAAATGTGTTCTATTCCCTCTAAAGTTGCATATCTTTACTTTAGTTTTCATAACAGTAAATTTTGTCTTTGGAGTGAGAAAAGTCATCATACTAAATAAGCCAATTATGAGTCATCTTTGTTTGTTTGTTGTTTCTTTGTCTCCTCATGTGGCAAACAACTGGATTATTAATTGTGATTTTTTTGTAATTTATCTGCTATAGTGAAAAATGTTTTGAGGGGGAGAGGGAACGGTCTATTAACATCTACGGTGGTGCATGTTGTGATAGTTGATGTTAAAATAAAATGATGTTGAGACAATATTTGACGTGCGCTTGATTAAATAAAAAATTGTTTTGATGTTCTTGTAGCCAGGTTTCAATTCAATTCACTATATTTTTACTTAGTTGCATAGTTGAGAAAGTTAAAAAAATAGGCTTCACATCTGAGGGTGATACATTTCTCTCATTTAACACTTTTTCTGATATGGACGCATCTAATACCTCCACGCACGCCATCTGCTGTGTGTTATGGACGTATTAGATACGTCGGGTCTAAACTACTTCTTGAAAATTTGGAGTCCATCCAATTAAAAAATGTTTTTTAGAAAAATTTTAAAATTAGAAATTGTTTGAAATTTGAGTATTTTGGAAAAATTTTGAGAATTAAAAAATACATTAGTATATCACATAACCTATTTATAAAAAAATATTGTCTGTAGGAAAAATCATCTAAACTTTCGGCTACTTTTGTGGTAGAGTATGCAAATTATCCAAATTTGGATATTATTATTATTATGGATAATATATTTGGATATTTGGATTTGAGTCAACATTTTGAATTATTGGGTGTGAAATTAATTGCATCAACTTGGAAATTTTATTCCTAAAAAATATAGAGCGCTCCATCTTCCCATATCCACTCTGGTGGCGAACGCTGGAAACGCGCTAAAGAGGATAGAATCTACACATGCTATCCTAGCGCATAAGAAATAAACTAATTGAGATCAGTATTGTGATGTTCTATCGTGCACTCAACAAGCAGCACCGAATATATATAGTATAGCCTTCAATATCATATTATAACAGAAACATAATTTATTCCGTGAAAAAATATATGGAGCCACTGAATTAAAATCAGTATTGTGATGTTCTATCATGTACACAGCCTTCAATATCATATTATAACAGAAACATAATTTATTCTGTGAAAAAATATATTGGAGTCACTGAAAACTTAATCAAACGCCAACTGAGTTAACCAAACATTCCGTAATTTTCGTCAAGTTACATATTTCCTACTTTAAATAATTATCTGCCCGCAATCCACCTACCCACTTTCCATTGATGTGTATCTTTGCTGATGCCACTTGTTGGAAGATTAGTGTCTCAACACATGCACTGTTTCGTTATTTCGTGTTAGGAATCCACAAGAAATCACGTAAACAAAACACATTTTCTCTCACTTAGGTAATTCTGTGAGATATTATTAAAGAGTAGTATTCATATTAATACCCCTATATCAAATTCATTCCTAGTTAATAAGCTCAATTCATTTTGGTCTAAAACAATCAGTAGGCTTATTATATCACAATAAAAGGGCTAAGCCCAGATTTAAAAAAAAAACAACCCATGTCTCCCAAAAGACCACCGAGACCACGGTAGTGTATTTGCTGCTGAATTATTGGTGCATTTTGATATTATTATGCATATAAAATTCTTAGTTATTAAATCACCACTCCCAGCCCGGCCAGCGGGAGACCTGGGTTCAAGACCTGTTTTTGTTTTTATTTATATCTGGATTTTCATACAATAACAATCAAATTCCCTCAAGAGTGGATGCATAAGAATTTAGGTAATACTCAGGCTACCATGATTCCGAGAATATTAAGCTCACTTGCCCAAGTTGTCTTGATATTCCCATGTTCTTTTTGTATTGTTGTTTTGTCCCGGTAATTGAATATTTTGCATTCTAATAATTTAGGAACGCGTAATGTTGACTGCTTTATTGTCGTCACAAAGCTTGAGTGGCTTTATTGTTGTTACTTGATTTCAATAGAGTTGAGACACTGTGTGCTCTACTCTAGTGTTACATTCCATTCCATATTATGCCTATAATAGATTATAGAACATAAACAAATATTTTGCTTTGATATTAATAAATTTAAGTCATTATATTGATAAAATTTCGAAGTATCTTGTACAGTTGTACTCTGGTATAATACAATGGCCACAAGTATAAGTAGTTCATAGAAATGTTTATACGTTCACATGCGCTCTATAGAATATATACGTAGGTATTTTAATTATAAATGCTGATAAATCTATATTACAAATACTAGATTTTGAGTTCATATTGAGCCACACGATACCTCTTCTTCACCAAGTGGTTCTACGACATATTTGTCCCCAAAAACCTTGTTGGATGAGCGTAGCGAGCGAAGCAAAGATTCCATTCTACTACACTGGAGAAAAAAATCCGGAATGTTTTTTTTTCTTTCTTTTTTTCTTTTTTTTTTGTATTTTTGTCTGTTTGTCCGCACGATTCCGGCTAAACCGATACTCCGATTAAGATGAAATTTTATGGAGGCCTTCGAAATCTCTGAACTTAGAACTGCCACGTTTTTGAGCGCAATCGGAAAATTATTTCTCATAAAAATCACAATTTTACGATTTTTTTCGATTTAAAAAAAATTTCTTTGACTTATAACACCTACATGCTTTATCCGATTTTAATGATTTTTGCACAGAACCTTTATTTTATGAATTCAGACATTCTTGTGAAATTTGAGCGCAATTGAAAAAATATTTATCATAACAATCGAAATTTTACGTCTTTTTTCTTTTTTTAAACAATTCTTTGACTTATAACACCTACATGCTTTATCCGATTGTAATGATTTTTTCGCAGAACCTTAATTTTATGAATTAATATAATAGTGTTAAATTTGAGCGCAATCGAGAAATTATTTCTTATAAAAATCGCAATTTTACGATTTTTTTTTTAACAATTACGATTAATAAATTAAAAAATTAAAGTTAATTTTTTATTTAATTTAATTTAATTTAAAAAAAATTTAAACTTAGTAATGATTTTTCCACAGAACAACAGAAAATTCGCATAACACATGGCAGCTCAATGCACCAATTACGCTCATCCAACAACGCGGCGAGACTTAAGCGTTTTCCTAGTATATTTACACTGTGTTTGCTTAAAACATGTGTAGGATCATACGCGGTCATGACAGTGTGACGCCCCTTCGACACTATCACATTCTCTAGGTGTGGTCAAAATTCAAAAGTAGTACTGCAGCTTTCAATTTCTAGTGCACCTAAGAAAACAAACAAAAAACAAGGTGGCCACCATTTTACCTTCTCAAGATTTTGAAAAATATTTATGCATACCTAGATCAATAAAAAAAAGGTAAAAAAATGTTGAACAAATACTATTTGTGAATTGAACTTCCGTTTTAACCTTCCATTTTTGTGTAACGCACGGGTATTTATACAGTTTTTTTTACACCAACAGTGAAAGGGTTACCAACAAGTACCTATGTTAATAGCATATGTATTTTGTGACCATATATTATATTTGAACAAATTTGCACAGGTTTAAAAAAACAACAATTAAAAACAAGAATACTTTCCTTGCACATTATGGCCAGTACGGCAAATATGGTTGTGAGTAGGAAAATGAAAATCATTCAGAAATGCATACAATAATACAGACAAACAAAAAATTAACACTAACAATTATTATTGTGAGTTTATTTAGAAACAATTTTAAACAAAAGTGCAATAAAACAATAGCCAAAATAGGGGCATTGTTAAAGGAAGGGAAGCATGAATCGTGTAACTTACCAATTGGTATGTCGTAAAGTTCCTCAGGTCCGTTTTTGTTTTTATTGGGCGAATCAAGGGAGTTGGTTTTGGTGTTGCCATTTACATGTTTGAGCTTTTCCCCCCTGGCTTGTGCTCTCTGAGGAACGAGATCACCATCCTCATTGGGAGGAGGGGCAGATGGGGATGGGGGAGTAGGGGATGCTTTCCCTGTGAACACACATCATGCACATTAGTAGTATGAGGTAAAGTAGTCTCAGTCTCTTCATTAATAGTATCAAGATACCAAGAAATGGTCTTTTAGGCTTGGTTATATGTTGTATGTTTTTTTGGCTGCTCAAATAATGCAGCACAATGCCTCAAACAATTTTACACACAAATATGTATTGCAAAACCATAGTTGTTTCCATATTTCTGTAAGTTTGGGTAATGAAAATAAAGCCAAATGTAATTTAATCGACTAAGTAATTTACTTTACCTTCTGGACACGTGAACAGAATATTATGCACAGTGGTGGTTAACAAAACAAAGAAGGGGTAAAAGGTAACACTAAACAAGTCAACAAAGCATGCAACTTGTTAAAATGGAATACTTGGATGTATGCCTACTCACCTGTTGTGGATATTGGTGAAGCTGGTGCACTCGAAATCATACTGGAAACAGAAACACAAATTGTAACTTTATAAAATAAATGAAGATAGATGACACATATAATTTATAAACATTTTGTTTGGTTGATCTATTAAAACATACACAATGGTCCCTTGTTAATAATACCATACAACTTTCTGCAAAATTGAAGTAAAAAAGTGAAGAAGGGAATACAATCCCAGAAGAGATTAAAAATAAAATTCTAATTCATTAAAGTTTGATATAAAAATTGTATTCCCTTAGGCTTAATGAATTCTTTAACACTTCAACTTGGTTTGTGAATGTATTTGTAATTCATATTTTGTATAAATGTGTCTTGTGTATTTGTTGCAATTGTAACTTCTGTGAATTTTGTTTAAGTTTTCCATATGTGTACTATGCACATGGCAATAGACTGAAATAAAATAAACAAATAAAGTAGCCTGGAACCGGAGCAACTCAAAAGCAGTGTGCAAGACCAAATTTGTCTATAACAATTAATATTTATAGATGGAATACAAGTAGGAATAAAGTCAAAGATACTGCACTTCACTGCTGGTGTATTGTACTGTATTAAAAAATCAAAAAAAGAAGGAGATAATTATCGAATGAGACTTAGCAATAATTATTGAAAGGTAACTAAAAGTAGATAGTAATAAATTAGGTTTGAATGTGAGTAAATATAAGGTTATTTCATTTGAAAGGGCTCAGAAAAAGGGGAAATCTATAATTGAGGGGTCGCGAACATAAACCGTCTAAGGTGCTTTTTACCCAAATTATGCTCGCACGGCCAGCCGTGGTCCTGCCTTTCTATTTGAAGTCATAATAGTTCATAAAGGTTCATCAATTTGCACACAGACAGCGTTACACTGAACGAATATGTATCATCATGCAGTTGTCTACGCGAACATGCGCCCCACACCCGCACTAGCTGGGGGGCATACCCCCAGGATACATACTTTTCCCAAAACAAGTGTTTAATGGGAAGTTCTAAAAATTTCTTAATAATATGGACCCAGCGTTGAGCGTCCGCCCACTTATTATTTTAGAAATTAACCACTGGTAAGGTGCAATGCAATTCATGTATTTTTATGTTTTCTACACATATGGGTGCTGCTGAATAAGTGGTATAAGGGATAAATACAGTTTAAGATACATTTAGAGTAAGCAGGTTTTGTTGAAGCCATTCATATACTAAAGCTCAGGGTGCAAATTGACGGGGGGGATGGGGGGATTTCCCCCCCTCTGGTAATTTCATCCCTGGCTCTGTTTTACTGAAAGGTATCCCTGCCGGGGATGGCTAAATCCCCACCTCTGGATTCCCATCTCATCTCATATAACATATCAAGTGACTTTATCTCGTAATGTTAATAAATAATGCATCAATTTACTCATATTCCTTTCAAAATAATACCTCAGATCGCTTCTAATACCATCTTGAGGGCAATAATACCCTCAAATTTTTCCTCAGATCACTTCTAAGGCCATCTCGAGGGCAAAAATGACCCAAAAATTTTCATCAGATTGCTTCTAAGGCCATCTTGAGAGCAATAATACCCCAAAAAAATTTCGCCTCCGGCGGCTGGGGCTTCGCCCCAGACCCCGGTTTGCCAACGAAACTACTATTCTCAGCCATCCCCCCCTCTGCAAAGTCGTTAATTCGCACCCTGCTAAAGCTAGTACTCTGGTAGCAATATTTATTGTTTCTTCCCATGTCTTGCCACTAAAGATTATGGCACTGTCATCAGCACATATTATTTATTAGTTTAGCATCAGTAGATTACATAGATTATTTATATACATTATAAATAGGAGTGGGCCAAGGACTGTGCCCTGCGGCACCCCATATTTAATCGTGCAAGGTGCGCTTATGTTATTATCTATTTTTACGGAATAAGATCTATTAGTGAGGTACTAACTATTTATTAAGTTTACGCAATTACCTCTACATAACAAATATAGATCAAGTTTGTGAAGTAGCGTTTTATGATCTACTATTTCAAATGGTTTAGCTAGACCTAGTAGAACTATAAGTGGGTTTCCTCGACCTGCTCATCTCTAAGGTTGAATCCGGTGGTCTACTTGTGAATACACGAAGTTTACACACATTGAACCAAGAGTTTTCCAACCTCAATGACGCTTTCTTGAAAAATGGTTACCCGAGCCAAATGTTTAATCAATAGATAAAAAATCTGCACCAACAGTCAAGATAAAAGACAAAAGCCAATATCTTATCCCACCTCATATTCTAAAAACTGTCATTCTTGAATACTAGGCCTACCCTAATTTAACAGAAAAAAGTTGGATGTCTATTAACCGTTTGGGGTCCCAACTGTTTTCCAATTACCTAATACTTTCAGAAGCATTTTAACAGAAGCAAAGCCAAAGAATGTTGTGCAATCGTCTAAGATTGCGGTCTACTCGATCCCATGTCAATGTGGTGACATTTACATTAATGAGACCAAGAGACCACTAGAGGTCAAGCTGAAAGAACGCACGACTAATGTAACGCAACATAAAGTTTGTTCCTCAAGACTAGCAGAACACTTTATGAGAACAATCATTATGTGAATTGGAATGACTCCTCTATCATTCTCCATGAAACTAATCTGCATAAACACCGGTTAATTAAAAGAGACTACCTTTATGGCTGTGAAGAACAACGTAATAGTACTCCCAGTATTGATTTTCCTTCTATTTGGCAAGTGTTTGTTCCAAGCCAGTCAAAGCTTATAAAGGTTTTTGATATTGACTTTTTTAATCTTTTGTTGGTTGGCAACATCTTCAACCGATACATTTTTTATATGATGGTAGGCTTGAGTTTTCTGGTCAAATTGAGATGGCAGTATTTGTTTAAATTTTGATTTTTGTTTTTTCTTACTGTTGTTATGTCAACAGTCAATAAACCCGTGGACGACGACTGAATAGTTATTGAAATATTGTTCCATAGTTCGCTTTATTTAAAAAGTGCAGTGTACAGTCTAAATAACTCATTACATTATTAAATTGCTATATGTTGTGCTTGTTGAGAGTTATGATATAAATCAGTGGTGCCCAAAGTACGGCCGGCAGAGGCATTCCATGTGCCCGCAAAGCCAACTTCAATGTACACATTACACATTGTGATGACTAAAATAGAAAATGTGTTTCTTACAAATGTTTGCAGGATATTGATTCTGCATTTATTCCACAACAACAAATGGTATGTTTAATTTGCAAGGAAAGTATTGCTGTGTTAAAACTAAAAGAATATAATATAAAATAAAAATACATTATGATACAAAGCAAATGAATGGATACAGAGCATTGCTTGGTGATGCAAGAGTAGAATTGATATAGATGTGCCTGTCTGTAGCCGACCTGCTAGTTCTTTTATGTTGGGTTCAAACCTGAGACACAAATTCGAAGAGCGTCCTAAAGATGAGTCGGTTAATCTGTTACGCTGCTTATTTTTGTTGATTTTGTTGGTTTGAATGCACTGTTTTACAAACTCCCCTTCACTAAATGTTTTGCTGGTGTTAGCTATTAAATATGAAACTCGATAACTAGTCTGGTCTGCAGATACATTGTCTTCAGCACACGTTTAAAAAACATTTTTTGAGCTTGCAAGCCTTTCTTTAACGTTTAAGTTGGCAATAGGTTACGAGGAAAGGGTATTTTTTTTCAAATTTTTGGATCGTGGCCCGCACAACTTTTCTAGATTATACTGTGGCCCGCAACTCAAGAAGTTTGGGCATCACTGATATAAATCAAACAGAAGAATGCCATGTTGCTGTCATAACTGAAAGGTAACGTAGTTTTGAGCCAATCACTTCTCATCTCCCATGAGTTGGGCAGTATGTATACAAGGTTTTTAAGCATAAGCCCGCTTTGAGGACATAGTTATTGAATGATAGCTTGTCGTAAAAGTTTGCCCTGACTGGGGACCCATGCTCTACCAACTGAGCCATCTAAGACAAACCTTTACTAAATTGCTACTGTTGTGATTGTTAGTTGTTCGATCTCCAGTTGGGGCAAACCTTTACAACAATTGCTATCATTCAACAACAATAATAACAATAATATTTTTATTTTTTTAGTATACTAATTATATTTTAATTCTACTAAGCCACAAAGTGGCTTGACAGTGGGTTAGCTCCTTTACAGTTTACATATAAAGATACAAACAGCAGCAGCAAGAACTAAGAAGGTTAGGCCTATTTTACAAAATACAGTTGAATACATAATATTATGTAGTATACCTATAGAATAAAAAGTTTAAAATTTAAATAAATAAGCAAAATTACGTCATGTGACTAAAAACGTAACAAAATGTGACTAACAACAATGAATAACATAATAAAGAAGTTCACAGCATTAAGAAGAGTCAAATAAATAACTGTATCAGACAAAAAGCATATGAATTTAACTAAGAAAGATCAACAATAGAAAATAAGTTTTTATTAATTCTTTTGCATATTTTTGTTTTGATTTGCTGAAATTACATACTCTGGTACAGAATTGAAATAGGGTATTGCATACACTAAAAATTGATTCCCAAACTTGTTAATAGTATGTGGCACAAATCCCGCACAATATAAAATCTGTGACTAGTGAGTTGAGAGTTCTTATAATGAGCATACAGGATCTTACAGAAGTTATTAAAATAGAATTAAATCAATGAACAATATTTATATTTCAATGTAAGTGGCAAAATGGAACAAAAATTATAAATTTGTGGCATGTGTGAACAGTCGAAGATGAGAAGTGGAAAAATTATTTTTAACATTTTATTCTGCAGTCGAATTAGATTGTTCGTGCGGTTTAAAGATGCGTTTCCCAAGTCCCAGTTCCAGACCCTGATTTTAAAAGATGTTTGTATTGATGGCAACAGTGAGATGGGTCGATAATTGCATGTAAAAATAATAATAATCAACTCTACTAAACATGTTTAAATGTTAACCCGTCAGCCGTCACCAAGTACTAACCGATTGTGTATCATTCGTAAATATTGCCACATTTAGCAATTGGTTAACCTTGTAATAATGCGTAGTAACGGAAATAAGAGGCTCACCATATGGGGATAGTAGGTTCTCTTTGCATTGCAGCTACAGTTTGATTGAAATAGTGGAAGGGGAATCTCAGGTTAATTTGTGGATGTCTTGGCGAAGGAGACATTTTACGTCAGTCACAATTTATTTATTTAAACGTTTTAACATTCAATGGCTTTTATACGTTTAAACGTTTAAATGTGTCAGCTAGGGTTGAGTGAATAGCACTTTTTAGAGTTGAATATGAATATTGAATAAAAAGAGAGAAAACAAATCAAATATTGAATCGAATACAAAAATGGAACGTGTTCCATATTTTCCATATTTTTAATGCAAGATTAAGTTCCATTTTGAACCAGATATTGACCCATGTAAGCCTACAGTCTATACCTAACATGCATGCTTAGGTAGAACCTAAGGGCCTGGGCTACCAGCTTAGACCTAGGCCCTACTACAAAAAACTCCCAAGAGGTAGGTATTCCTTGTTATTATTTTATATATTATTATATTGTTTATTATTTTATAATTGGTATAGAGGTCTACCCTACAAATATATCATTTGACTAGGGGAATAGGGCGTAATGAATGAATCACTATGGACTGTGCGGGGTGTTATGTGAATGATGCTGAATCTAACCTAGGGGAAAGTGGGATGAGCCCCCACGTTGGGTTAGACCAGTGATAGACAGATCCAGCAACGGGCGGCTGGAGACTGCAGACACTCTGGCGCAGAAACCAGATACCTAAGTTTTGTGTCAAGAAAGGAGGAGTGAAAATATTCTCCTTCTTATGGGTCAAATAATGGTCCAAATTGTTATTCCGAAAGAAATGCGCCCAGAGATGTTAAACAGAATGCACTCCAGACATTGTGTCTTTGGAAGGCTTACAGAAACAGTCAGTTTGTATCTGATCTGTAAAGAAATTAGAGAAAACGTGAAGCTGTGGTGTACCTGTAATGAATTAACCGAGTCAATCAGTCTGGGGGCTTGCGAACCCCCCGGGGTACGCCACTGCCTGATGAGATCCTCTTCAATTTTAGTGCACATGTATGGAACATGCACAACATTTTATGATGAAATTCTCAATTAAAACAAAAGTACGTTATTTTTCAAACTTGGAAAGTATCTTTCTTGTATCTGTATCAAAGACCACGAATTTATATATTTTGAAGTCTATTAACAGACTTTAAATTTCTTTCAAATGCTCTCTATGTTAAACTGTATACGTATAGATGTTAAATATCGAAAAACTGGCTGGTGTGCCAAATTTTTGTAGTTTAGCTGCCAAAAGCCATAAGATTTAATACCAACATCTAAGGGGGTACGTGAAATTGGTGTGGTGTGTTGATTGGACATGAAATGACCCTGATATAAGCTAATTACCTGTTTATGAAGGAATCATTACAAAAAAAATAGGGATGTGACACTTCTGAAATTTCACGGATTCTAAAACTGATAAGTGATAACGATTCCAATATTTGCCTCACCAACACAGATTTTGATTTCTATAAGTAAGAAGTACGAGTACGGGATTACCTAACCTAAAAGTGGGAGCGCGGATACTTAATAAACAGATTGTCGAAGAAGAATACAAAAATAAAGTCATTGCTATATGCTATCTTTGGGCGCCAGGTTGAGGTGGTAGACCTTCGCCAATATTAAAACCACTCAAAATTACAATTTTCATAGTTATACCTCGAAAGCCTAAATGCCTGAATATCAAATAAAATTCTAACTTCCCGTAACATTACAATCTTTTTCGTGCAGGCTATAGTTCTGCCAAAACCACATAACTGTCTGCAATCAGTTTTTCAATATTTTGCAGTTCTAGTCATTTTACAAAAAAAAATGTAATTTCACATGGTTTTAATGTTTGCAGGTCTACCGCTTTAAGACAAAGCTTACAGTTATCAAATGTTCCCGCTTGTTCTTGCATTATTGAGTGCATTATTTATTGAGCACGGAACTTTGCTCCCTCCCTAAAATACTGGAAAGTTACTTAATAGTTAATATGTATAAAATACGTAAATATGTTCGACCACGTGGTGTGGCGTGCAGCAAAAAGCTGCATTTTGTGTGGGCTAGCTGCCGCTGAGTGCATTGAAACGCGAGCGAAAATAGTGAATTGTACCTCGGCTGTTTTTGTAAATTGAGCCCTATGAATATGATGAAAGTTCTGATCCTCTTACTATGCACTAACTTGATTTAACTTGATTTTTGATTTTTTGATATTTTATGTTATGTTAGGTTATAGCCTAGGCAGTGGTGCAACGACCACCTAGATCTCCCCCCCCCCCCCCTTAAAATAACAAAAATACAATCATATAGTAATTACAAAAACTAGACGCTGGAATTTAGATTGTGAGATTTATGTAGGCTTAGGCCTAACTACTGAAGTATCTTGCCGTGGATAGGTGAAATAAACCTCCGGCTTGGTTGACAGTGGTGACGCCCCAAGCTACAGTGAAGTCCTAGGTCTTAGAAAACATGAACAGGCTTAGGCTAAACCTGGCCTAGGGCTTAGCCTAATCCTCAAGGCTGATCCGATTTAATCACATATAATTAAGCTTAGATTGGAGTAGGTTTGTAATTGAACTTAAACTTGAGTTTTGAATCAATGACCATAACAATAACTCAAGGACACTCTACAACAGCCCGGGAATAGGGTTGCCATACCGATATTCAATTTTAATTCCCTCGTCCCGCCAATATGCCAAGAAGGACACAATTGTCCCGCTTGGTGGAAATTTCTTCGATCCCAATGAATTTTTGGTGGTTTTCTGTTTTTTTGCACTACAAAAATGACAATTTATTGATTCTTTCAGTCTGGTATTTTTTTTAAAACGCTCAGAACGCACTCTAAAAGCCTACTTTTAAAAAAAATCACCTGCATCGCTATTGTTGCCTCCTAAACCCCCAGTGTTGTTTTTGCCTGGAAAGATTTGCCCTTCTACATTAAGTTTAAAATATGGCAATCCTACCCCGGAATGAGGTCCGGCAACGGAAACGGAAATATTAGCTACGATTTAAAATTGCCTGGTAACTGTAACAATAATGGGAAGCTATTGCCGGGTTGTGGTAGAGTGTACATTAGTAGGGCCTAGTAAGATATTAGCCAATCAAATATGTTGTCAATAAGCAACCCCAAATTTCTAACCTAAAATTACAACAGAAGACTATGCCTAAAACAGCATTGATTGAAATAGAGCGACTTTCTTAAAACCAAGAATGGTAAATATTTGAGAACTAGGCTGTTGACGTACCATTAGCATTTTGAAACCAACATTTCTTATTACCGTTATTTTCTAAACATAAAAAATGTACCTTGCTCCTTTTCAATGCTCAAGCATGATAGATTATTGATTGGTCACTTCCTAAGTTGGCCTTGTAACTTTGTCGCAATGTTTGGACTTTGCATACTTTACGACCAAGTTAAGTTAAATTTAGTCAGTGAGAGGCAGATTGTTGTGATCGAAAACACTACTTTCCGTAAGTCATACTTCACGTTAGGTATAAGTTTATGGTTCACGATTAAGTTGGTTGTGAATGAGCCTTGAGTCTCACCACCTTTCCATATTTTATGGAGCGAGTATTTACAACTTTTTTTTTTACATTAATAACACAATTACTTTTTAAAAATGCTAGGTTTTTTAAACGAGTTTTTACACTCGAACCCGACAATAACACTCGTAAATCCGTAGGTAATAAATAACTCGATCCCCATTCTGTTCCATTACGAAAGCGCGTTAAATCTAAAAACGAAGCGCGGACAAAGCCAACACGAAGTTTTGCCAGCTCTCACCCCGCTGTGCTGCCCGTCAGCTCTGTGGCACCTCAGTGGCCTAACTCTGTGTACATCCCCCCCCAAAAAAAGATCCCCAACTACTACATATCTACTCCTCTCCTCCACATCTGCCAGTACTTGGTCTTGCCATCTGTTTTGCTGTTTTCCCATTCTGCTCCTCTCAGTCTTTACCTCAAATGGGGTCTTTAAGCATTCTATTCTTCTCAATTCTTCTCATGTGTCCCTACCATCACACAGCCTTGGGGTCGCTAGTTTTCAGAACCAGCTAACGCTACACGTATTTCCTTTAATTGTAGCGTGCTTATTTTTGTAACATCTTCGTGTTCAATAGGAATGAGAGGCACTCGATTTACAAAGTTTATAAGCTTGTTTTATGAAGTCAGGGTGTGTGCTACAATGTTAAGTATGGCGCTACTTGTAAATTGTCACTTGTTTTAGTAGTGCCCGTAGCGTGCTTCTTTTGAAAATGTATACAATAGCGAGTAGGCCTAATAAGCCAATATAAAGGGAGCTGTAAAAAACCATTTATGCAACTCTACTTTTGCAATAAATCAATATTAAAGCATTTTATAATAATTAGTCATCATTAGTCTTCTCATCCATCATAATAACAACGTGCTCGAGTTTCCACTTTTTTCATACTCTACTGCCAAATTCTTCAGTTACATCTTGGCGTAGGTTATAAAAATTATCGATATATATAGTTTTTGGTAACATTGTAACATTGAGAGACAAAACTGTTATTTTAATAGCAAAACTATTTTCTCTGTTTGCGCTTGATGTATGATATTTTGTATCACATTTTTTCGTTAGTAAATATCAGACTGCAGACTGGATAGTATATGGATAGCTACATACTTGTTATTCGGAGTAGTTGGTGATTTTGGCGAGGACTTGTTGAGCGTATATGACCCTCGTTGGCAGTCGGTTGCCAACTTGTCAACCAGCGCTTCCAGCTCGGAGTAAACTTTGGACGTCTCAGAATGGAACACCTGCTCTGCCGCGAAGAGAGTTTGGAGATTGGTCACAAGGAATAGAACTCGCGAGTCGTACAGAGCAGGTAATTCGTCGTGCAGTTCGCTATTGAGAATTTCGTATGTTCGCTTCGATTCTTCCAGAGTTTCCTTGGCCTTTGTAACCTTGATCTCGTCACGTTTCTTGGGATTTGACTGCAGGGATTGGAAGTTGTGACGCTGACTGTCGTAGTCAACCAGCTTACGACCACGTTTGTCGATTTTTTTCTATATAAAAGAAAACATTGATTTAATTGAAATATATTCACACTAGATCCCAGGGTACAATTCCTCAGCTGTTTGTTATTACACTCGTTTCATTTAATTTATTACATTTCATTTATTAGCCTTCCATACATACACAAATACGCTCATACACAAATTGTGGTAGAGCACGTTTTGGAAGTTGTTATTATGGTGTTACAATTTGCACCAAATACAATTTAATTACTATATACACAAGTATTTATACTCTACAGTTACATAACTACAGTCAAATCACAGGTCAAATTAATGTGTATGATGACTGATGAGGGATGAACATCTAACATGGCAAAGATGATTTAAAATTAAGTCTAGTAAAATTCAGTTATAAAAAAACACCTTTTCCACGAGCCAGGACTTCACCTTCCCTTTAAAACAACTGGTCCAAATATATCCTTCAAGTCACCAGGTAAATAATTAAAGAGCTTAGTTCCTGCTTGGATTGGGTCATTGCCACTAATTTAATGTCTATTAGAATTCCGATGTAAATTACTGTTAGCTGCCTTGTGTTGTGTTGGTGAATATCATTATTCCCTGTGCCTTAAATGCTTCTCTACAAGATGCTCTAGAAGGTAAGTGGGTTATGATTCTAACTGCTCGCTTTTGCAACCGGAAAAAATCTACTGTATTTGTTGCACTCTCCCAAAACAGGATGCCGTACTGAAGTATAGACTGACAAAAAGCGAAGTACACCATCCTGGCCACGTGTGGGTTATAAGTACTGCTTGGCTACTGTACTCAAAACAAAGCAGGCTGAGCTCAATTTACTACACAATTGTTGCACGAGATTTGTCCACTTCATTCTATAATCAACAACCATTACAAGAAAATGAGTTTGTTGCAAAGGTGTGAAAGGTTCTCCCTGATGCTTATATTACTTCTGCTTCAATTCACCCTCAGTTTGAAATGATACTATCTGGGTTTTTGACATAGTTTCAACTTATTAGCTTCAAACCAATCAAATAAAGCTTGAAGAACTTCAATAAATTTGATTTCGAGTCCCATATTGCAGAGAGCTCTGATAACTACACTGGTGCCATCTGCATACAGAATTACATAACACATAGGCCTATCTGAGACGTTACCTGGCAGGTCGTTGCTATACTTAAGAAAAATACTGGGCCTATAATCGACCCTTGAGGGACTCTTTACTTAATGACCCTCCATCTAGACTGAGCTGCTGTTATTTCCCTACCTACTGAAACTCTTTGCCTTCTGTTGGTTAGGTATGAACGAACCCATGAAAGACCAGTCCCTCGTACTCACAAATGTTCCAGTTTACTAAGCAATAAAGTGTGGTTTATGGTGTCAAAGGCTTTCGACAGATCACACATGACTGCGACAACTGCTTCCTTTTCCTCTAATGGTAACTGAACTGCATGCATTAGTTCAAAAGTTGCTGTTTTAGTAGAACGACCTTCCCGGAAGCCATGCTGGCAATCTGTGATCAAATTATGATTGGTCCAATACGACAGTTGTTTTAAAAAAGTTTCTCTAATATTTTGGAAAAAATTGGGATCAACGAAATAATAATTATCAATTTTTAGTTGATTGCCCTTCTTTGGTTTTACGATAAGAGTACCGTACTTCAGTTTTTCTTGAAAGACGCCTGACGTAAAGGATGAATTACATATCGACGCTAATGGTTCAGTGATAAATGCCGCACACTTCTTAATCAAGAAACTTGGCACTTCATTCCACCCTGCTGATCATTTTGGCTTCAAGTCCTTGATTACCTCTAGTACTTCATTAATGGTGGTTGGTTCAAGACAAAGATCAAGTATGCACCTATCAGTGGCTCCCGTGAAATTGTATGTGAAACTATACAGGTCTACTTTAGAAAATCAGTTTAAAGATATAAAATGAAACGAAACACTAGTTGTGTTTCATTTAATTTAAAATTAGCTACAACTAACATCTGGAACAAATATGAACGTTGTCAACAAGTCAAGATAATATCTATTGGTCAAAACCATCGAGCTTATAAGACGTCACGATCGTAAAGCAAACATATCTAGGCGAGACGAGCCCCCAAGACCACGGGTCATTGATGCACATGGCGTTGCTGTTGCCTTGTCTACATATAAAATGGTCTGGTATTGCTGTGCTTTTTGATTCAAGGAAAAGTATAAAAAAAAAAACGGACCGTATTATTTTCACATGTACATGTATAATAGGCCTACAGCATTTCTTCAGAAATAATTTAAATAAGTTTTGTTGCGCCTAGGTCCGATAACTGATTAATAATCAGCAAATCTGTGACACCGGTAACCAGCCATTGGGCCGTTATAAGTAGAATTAGAGTTGATCTTCACTTAGGGCCTAAGCCTACCTCAACCTACAACCAATTAATTACAACTAGATTTAGGCCTAGACCCAGGTCTATTTGCAAAATATAATGTGAAGATTTATTTACAGTTTTCCGAAAGGGTGAAACCAAGAGTACATTGTTGACGATTGCTCTTAAGAGATAATTCTACTCCTACCACACATACAAAAATATGTTCAAAACATTTTGTGGAAGAATCTTTCAACAGAAGGAAACTGGGAGGGCAAATAGTTAGCAGTCAATTACTCTACAACATCTCTAGGGGTTATGGGCCCAGACATTCTGGACTATAACTAAATACGGAGTCTGTAGACAAATTCAAAGTGTTGTTGAACGGCAATAACTTCTGGAATTGAAAGTTCAGATTGAAGACTGTGAACGTGTGACGAAATGTAGGTACTGCAATGCGTGCAGGAAGACATGGAAGATAAACTGAAAGTACTCATAGAAAGGAAAGAGATTGAAGAATTGGTGAGGAAGGAGAAGAAATGTCGTACACAAATAATTATTATACGTATAGCTGATTCGCATTCCGAGAATGTCAAAGACTGTACTTCATGCATTGGCATTTGGATTTAACTGCAAAAAACTTTTGAAAAGAAAGGCGTGGCTAGTCAAATAATTTTGCGTAAGAAGTTGTTGGTGATGAAGTTTGACCCTTCTGTGGGGAATTTGTTAAGTAATTTTTTACAATTTGATATGCTAGTAAACAGACTGGTGCTACTCTAGAAGAAAACGGACGGTAGTGTGTCAATTGTTGCTAACGTTGCCTTATCGATAATGTTGTAACAGCAATAGAGACGTTATCACAGACATTATCATTGTCATTTGTAAAACAAATTGCCACCTGGAAGAAGAATCTGAGCGCACATCAGGTAATGATGGGGGACATTCATCATCATTAGTTGTGTTCAGTGTACAAAACACAAGAAGTTGAAGTGGAAACCATCGCAAAAGAAAAGTTTTCCATTTGCATGTCACGAATGTAAAAGGGTAAGTCACCGACTTGCGGAATGTCCTAATCTGAAGAATTCGTCTAGGCTTAAAGCGAAGGTTGCAAAACAACACCCTAAAGACCCAGAGTTTGTCGCAGTATCTGTGACAGCAACTTAACAACAAGAGAAAACAAGTTCAGAAACAGTGCAGTTCTATCTGGACTCGGGGGCATCTCAGCACATGATAGGCAGTGAGGATGCACACTTACTGGACAATGTGGAGAAGCTGCCTGAAGATACTTACACTGCAGTGTATTTGATTAATTATGCATTGCGCTCAAAAATTAAGTACCAGCGGAGTGAGCTGCGGAATGGAAGAAAAGTTAGTATTGAAAAGCTTTGAGTTTTCGGTTGTGTCGCATAAGTGACAACGGAAGAGGAAGAAGACGATGATGTCATTAAAACACGTTTAGGGCGAGTTATACATCCACCAAAGTACATGGATGAGTACACCGCCTTTGCTCTTTGTTCCTTCACGTGCCTTTGGTCATTGATGAAATTTTAGGTGGAAGTGACTAAGTAGAATGGAAGAAAGCTGCCGAAGAAGAAATGAATGCGTTAAAAAAAAAACAATATCCGGGAGTTAACGAATTTGCCACCTGGTAGGCAAGTTATTGCAAACAAGCAAGTCTTTAAAGTCAAAAGAAATGCAAGTGGAGATGTCGAGAAATACAACGCTCGATTAGTAGTGAAAGGCTGTGCACAGAAAAAGGGTTTTTGATTACAATGACACGTATGACAATGCGTGGCACGTCTTGCTATTGTACGTACACTTGTTGCAGTTGCTTTGCAAAAGGGTCATGTATGCAGCAAATGGACGTAAAAAACGTGTTCTTGCACGGTGTAGTTTTGGATGAAATTTACATGAAACAACCCGTTGGTTTTAGCGACGGAAATTAAGTGTGTCGTCTAAAGCGTGATCTTTACGGACTTAAACAAGCGCCACGCACCTGAAATGCACGAATAAATGATTTTTTTTAGAAAAAGGGATTTCACCGTTTACTAAATGATCCATGTTTATATGTGAAAGAAGACGAAGAGTTGTATCTTCTACTCTATGTAGACGATGTTTGAAAACAGGAAGTCGAGAGAGTGTAAAGAACTTGAAGAACGACTTATGTGCTGAATTTCAAGTGACCGACTTTGGTGATATAAATTTTTTGGGGCATCAATGTTGAGAAGTAGAAAGATGGAGTTTTTCTGTATCAGTCAAATTACTTACTGGAAGTTCTACGCAAATTCGGGACAGAAGACTGTAAACCTGTGAAAACTCCTTGGGAAGCACAGAAAAAGGAAGATACGGAAGGTGATCAAGAATGCATCGCCGGAAAGAAACCGAATCGTGAACCAATCGGTTGCTTGATGTATGCAATGCTGACTACAAGACTGGACATTAGTGCTGCGTTGACTTATTTTAGCCAGTTTCAAACTAATGCGACGGAATGTGAGTGGGAAGGATTAAAGCAAATCTTTCTTTATGTGAAAGGAACCTTGGACTTTGGTTGACAGCCATTAGGGGGTTACGCTGACTCTGATTGGGCCGGAACGGCAAACAGGCGGAGCACTTGGGAATATTTAATGATGGTCTTTGGGTGTTCGTCAGTGTGGTTTACTAAAACGCAATCTTCTGTAGCCATTTCGTCAACAGAATCTGAGTATGTAGCTCTTGCGGATGCAGCTGCAGAAGTTTTTTTTGTGGTTAAAAGGACAGCTGAAAGATCTTGATGTTGATATACAACGTTTGAAGACAATCAAGCATGTATCAAGTATCTAGAAAAGTGGGAAGTAGATGTTAAATACCACTTTGTCAAGCAATTGGTGGAAGAAAAGAAGATTACGGTGGTCTACATACCAACTCAAGATCATAAGGCGGATATTCTGACTAAGGCGATCTGTGGAACTCACTTTGGAGAGTTGTGGGGCCAACTTCGAGTTGTAAAAAAACTTTGGGACGTGCTGAGGTGGAGTGTTTAACATGGACTTGAACAGCTAGCCCAAATTAGACTTGTTATATTTTATGTTGCAATGTTGGTAGTACTGTTTACAATGGCTTCCGCGTTGGATAAACGTCAGTCTCCCGTGTTTTTGTTTTGAATAAAGTGGTCAAATAATCAAATAATAATTAGTTAGTAGGTAATCAATTTCTCTATAATATCTCTGGAAACATGCAAGAGTTTGTGTAAAAGAAAAACGTGCATCTGAAAAGTAAAAAAAGAAAGAAAAGCAAAACGGGTTTTATTTTAATTTTTCGTCCATGTGTGTGGAGTATAGACCAATGCGTTCTGTCGTTCGTACATAATTAACATTAGTGTACTTGAAACTATTGTAGACAACTGATTTCGTCGAAAAAGCGTTGAAATGTTGAGGGTATTTTTTACATTTTGTTACCTATATGTTTAATGTTGCTTTTGTTGGATACTATTCCATTACTCAACATTTTTGTCTAAATGTTTATTTTCATACACCATATGTATTTGCAAATTGCAAGAATAAACCCAATCAACAATATTGTATAGGTATTGATTACTTATTTCACCTGAGCCCCCACTATTATAAATCATTGATAGAAATAAACTTATTTTTATTTATAATGAATACATGCTGCAGAAGAATACATTCACTTGGTTGGAGATTCATCAGTCCCAAGAATAATTCAAAGGAAATACAAGCAGAAACGGCCAAAGATGAAATGCTACAGATAGTTTATAAGTGCATCAGAGAAAACAAGTGGAAAGACTGCCCAACACACTACACGCAGGAAAAAGACAGCTTATCGATACACAATGGCCTCCTACTACTTGGAAAAGAATAGTAATCCCGGCAACTCTGCAACAGAAAATACTCTCACTGACAAATCATAGACATCAAGGGATGGTCAGGACAAAACAACGACATGCAACAAAGTATGGTGGCCTGGAACGGACACCAAAGTTAACCAATTTATTCAAAGTTGCACATCATGGCAACTCGTAGGCTCGCTACCAGAGCACGAACCAATTAACCTATTAGAACTGCCAGCCAGTCCATGGCAGAAGCTGGTAATAGACTTATGTGGCCCATTCCCAACAGGAGAAGTAATAGGAGCGGTTGTAGACTACTACTCACGCTGGGTGGAAGTAAAAAATTTCAAGACTAGACAGATGATAGCTCAATGGTTGGAAGAGATATTCACAGCGTTTGGAATCCCATTAGTAATGCTCGGCAACAAAGGCTCACAATTTACAACAAAAGAATACACATAATTCCTAGCAGGGCTGGGAACAAGACTCCGTATTGGCCTCAAGCAAACAGGCAGGCTGAACGAGCGAACAAAACACTGCTGAAAATGTTCAGAACAACACAAACGGAAGGAAAGAACTGGAAAACCGAATTATCATATCTTCTACTAACATATCGCACAACAAAACACAGCACAACAGGCCTCTCTCCAGCCGAAGTTATGTTTGGGCGAGAAATAAGTGAAACAATAACTTTAGCAGCAGAGCCTGGAACCAGAAGAACACAAATCGATAGACAAATAAAAATGAAATACCGGTACTAGAAACAAAAAGACAAATGTAAAGATTGATTTGTACTGCTTAACGTCTCATATTAATGTACTAAGGCTATTCGAGACGATGAGTAGTGATACATGAGGATGAAGGATGAATAGAAGAGAGGAGGGGAAACCTGGTACCCTACCGGCACGTAGCCTACTCCTTTCGAAAAGTACCAAGGGGACCAACGGCTTTAAGTCCCATCCGAAAGGACGGTGTAACCATGAAAGTCATATAGGTTCCTCCACTAAACCGGGCTGCCGAGCAGACGTCGAGGGGAACGAAGCCGTTACACTAGCACTCAAACCCTCCGTCTGTTCTAACCAGCGGTATACATGTGTTTCAGGGCAGACTGTTCACCCACTCTCCCCCTAACCAGCCCGAGGTTGCTCAACATCGATGTTCAAGTGAGAACCGGCCATGCGACCATGGTTAAACCACTGGCTTTAAGAGTAAAGAAATTTCAGACAGAAATCTGCAACTGGGCGACACGGAAATCATAACACAGCATAAAGCAGACAAACTCTACACAAAGTTTGCAAAGGATCTATATAAAATACAGGAAGTCAAAAGAAATCAAGTTAACATCAAAGACGTAAAGGGAAAAACAATATGCAGATATTCTTCACAAATGAAATTATTTATCCAAGACCAATGGTGAATAAATCAAAGAAAGAAGGTAAAATAATGTCACGGAACCAGCCCGTCGCGGTACCTGCACCGAGCCGAGACGGACCCATATCACCATCGATATTATAGGGATATGGATGCACACGATAATCGATAACCAAATTTCATTATCGATAATCAAAATATCAAATAATTGGCCAATAGTGGTACGAACCAAATCTCTAAAGACGGAGATCTGCTGATGGTGTCACAATCGAGATTTATATTTGGGAATGAGCTATCAGTCGATAATGGAAGCTACTCATAACATCGAAGACAGCGAGGCAGCAAATGGAACGCGATTGTATTGTTTCACTTATATGCACAGGAACAGGCTTTGTTGGGGATATCGATTCGATAATGACATTACTATTTTGATAATCGATAATGAAAAAAGTATTGATGTGCATACCTGATTTCAATATATGTAACTGGTCTTAGTCCCAAACAGGGCTATACAATAAATCTGTTACTTGTAAGTACTATCATATGACTTGGTAACCTAATTGTTTTTCTTTGTCACTAATTGAATCCAGGTATCTTCTTAGCACTCTGTTACGCAATGAAAACAATTTCTTTAAAGATATGGGTTGCAGGCAAAAGCAAATTTAAAAAAATTCAACCTACTCTTGTCTTGTCAGTTGCAAACTGATCTACACTACAACATCTTGTGGGCCTTTCAGCAGCCTAGAGCAGAAAATCATGGCAATTGCAACAGATTCTTTCTGTACATTGGTGGATCAGCATCCCCAAGGAAGGAAATGTAAATGCCATAAGAGGATTTAAAGCTTCCTACTAGAGATGACATCGGGTATAAAGTGGTCCCAGCCCCCAAATCTGGATGCAGTATCTCCTTAACAAGGCAACTAGAAGGACAAACCCTGACATACGGAGTGCTGCTGAATAGTTTCTCCACTTTAGCTCAATCATCTATATGGATACCGCAATGTTAATTGCTTAAGTTGTTAGTTGTTACGTTAAGTTGTCAAGTGCTACGGTGGACATCGGCTCACTACGGCATCTGAATGGTAATGAAAACGCCAATCACCTACCTGGCTGAACACTGTATTAAAAAAACTTTCAGATGAAGCTCTTAAATCTCATATGCCACAGAACAATGTTCAACCAGCTTGTAAAGTTTGGTACTTAAACATGAGCAGATTAATTTACTCAAAATTTTCCCAACATTCCTCATTAGTTTAGTCAATTGTCATCTTAGATCATGAATTTTGTGATCGAGCATGGTTTCACTTTTGGCATTCGTGACATGTACATTCTTTCTTAGAGGCTCATACCGTATGCTATTCTTGATTTCTCTCATTTACCTTTTTAGGGCCTTGAGTTTCAGGGATGCTTCTGTGTTTTGGTAAAATAAATCTTATTATCGTTTCTTCTTAATTATTGACAGGGATAAGTTTGTGGCTGGACTGTTATAGAGGCAACCACTGCATAGTGGAACATAACATTGAAGAAGAAGAGATAATAACAGTCTGTATTTTATGTTGGTTATACTGGTCACCTTGCTAATGTGTAATGTGTTTGTGCTCTGTGGTGGATGTATTGAAAACATTCTGTCAAACAAAAGACAATACATGGAGTCTAGTTCCAAATTGTCAAACAAGTCATGTTGTGTTCAGTACAATAACCCAAAAACATAATCCTTCAGTTAATTCCTTCTTTCAAATACTAAACTGAAGAAGAAAGACTGCGTACACTAATATGGACTATCCTAGGCCTAGCGATACGTCAGGAAGTGGATGGAATATCTTGCTGTCAGGGTCGAACCGAGGAGGGAGAATCTCAACTAGGGCCTACTAATGTATTTCACACTCTCTTACGAGAAGCTTATATTTGTGTGGAATAAAGAATGTAATATTTCATGGTTGGCAGTATTGTACATGAAAAATACAATAGCAATAATAAATCTCGTAAAATATCATTGAACATTAACATAAACAAAAACTGTACATTCGAATTCAAAGATAGAACTTGAAACCCAAAACTCAAAGCCAAAACTTAATAAACCTGAACCGTTATGAAGTCTAAAACCCTAATATGAAACCGTACACACTGGGTCGACATGACCCCGAACTAGAAAATAGTTCTTCCAGGTTTGATTGACAATGATTTTTAGATCTAACCTCTGGATTGTCCATGTCGAGAATCAACCGTGAGACCTACCAAAACTAAAATGTCCAAGCCGGAGGACATGTTATCGTAGACATGTCGAGTGTTACAAACTCCTACATGAAAAGTGATGTTTTTAGTGTGGCATTTATGCACAGACACACAAAGCTACGCCGGCGAGCATCGTATGAAACATTTCAATTAAGAGCGATTCAAACTGACAAACAACTCGCTAGAAGCACTATAACTTTCTGCCATGATATAAAAGCTGATAGTTTGGTACACACAATAAGATTATCAAAATTAACCCCTACATACGGAGAAATTCGGTTGCACACCTTTAAATAGACTGCAGTTTTGTGTGTTTTCCAGACGGCGCACTATGACAAGGTAGTGTTTACATCATCACAACATCAGCGTACATTTAAGAATCTGTAATATAAAAATTACATTGGATTCAAAATGGTTCACAGATGACGATGATGTTATTCTATTGAAAGCCGGACCAAAATTAGAAGAATTGTGCGATGTATCAATGAAGCGTAGTTTTGCCGCATGCAATTTGGACTCTCGCCTGAGCATTGGTGTAGGGTGTAGGCCTATGTCAAAGGCAAAACGTAAACTGCTACGGAGGGTTTTAGAGATATGGTGCTTCATCAATCAAAAAGTCATAATTCATAAGCCTAAGCATCTTCGTAACTAACATTAGTTTGGGATTAATGGGCCTTTAATTGATGAATAATATATTTGGTTTATTAATAGATTACTAGAGCACAAGAATTTCTAGTTTTTTGCAATTACCATAGATTTTCTTTCTAGCAGCAAATATACAACACCAAGAAGTAAAAGGTGAAATGTTGTGCACTATAATTATGTTTGTCGACAATTTGCAAGACATACAAGCTATACGATACTAATACTTGAACATACTATACTCACTCTCATCTCTGGGAATTGGCTTTGATAGGTGTTTAGTGGTATCAGAACTTGGTCACCCAATTTGTGGCTGAAGTCTTGCCACAGCATCTCAACGTTCTGTGCTTGGACGTACAAGAGATCGTGACCAACCCAATTACTTTCATACACCTCGTTCAAAGAGTCCATCAATGTTTTGGATGCCGTTTGGACGGCACGTATGCACCGGATATAGTTGTTGAACTCTTTTTGAAGGCGGTTAGCTGCATTTTGTTGCCGTGTAAAGTTTTGAAGGTGCTCATCGAAGATATCGTCTGCAGTTCGATCGACCTTACCAAGATTCTGAAGGATCTGAAACAAATAAAATAGGGCTAATGTAAATTTTATCTAGGGTTGTTGTAGTTGTAGCAGAGTTCATCTGCGTTTTTGTTTATATTTTAAATAGTGAAAGACGGATTTGATAGTGTTCATCAGAGTTGCATTAATCAACTAAGTTTCTTCTTACTGGCCATTTATCGCAATTATTTTTAAGCATAAATAAATGCAACACAATATTTAAAACATTTAACCAAAGCATTTAAATACACCAAAACTAGAATTGGACCATATAAAACCCTGAGGAAATTAGCATTTTGTTTATGGCTTGAAACATCTCCCACCTGTAATAGCTCGTTATCATTCTTTCTAAGATTGTTAAACCAACGTAAAACTAGGTCCATGAATATTGATATTCATTTTACCCATATTTATGGTTGATATATTGAATTACGACAATTTTTAAATATGTGGTTGATATATTGAATTACGACAATTTTTAAATATGTCTTGAGCGAATTGATATTCATGGACCTATTTTTACGTTGGTTTAACAATCTTAGAAAGAATGATAACAAGCTATTACAGGTGGGAGATGTTTCAAGCCATAAACAAAATGCTTATTTCCTCAGGGTTTTATATGGTCCAGTATATGGTACAATTCTAGTTTTGGTGTATTTAAATGCTTTGGTTAAATGTTTTAATAGACGATAGACGGGAGTCTAATAGCAATGTTTGAATAATTCAAGATTGTTGGATGAGTGTAGCGAACGTAGCGAGCGAAGCGAAGACTCCCATTCTACTACACTGGAGAAAAAAATCCGGAATGTTTTTTTTTCTGTTCGTATTTTTGTGTGTCTGTTAGCACGACTCCAGCTAAACCGATACTTCAATTGCGATGAAATTTTATGGGGACCTTCGAAATCTCTGAACTTAGAACTGCCACGTTTTTGAGCGCAATCGAAAAATTATTTCTCATGAAAATCGCAATTTTACGATTTTTTTTCTATTTTTAAGAAATTTCTTCGACTTATTACACCTACATGCTTTATCCGATTGTAATGATTTTTTCAAAGAACCTTAATTTTATGAATTAATATATTCGTGTGAAATTTGAGCGAATCGAAAAATTATTTCTTATGAAAATCGCAATTTTACAATTTCTTTCGATTTTTAAAAAAAATTCAACTTATAACACCTACGTGCTTTTCCCAATTGTAATGATTTTTTCTCAGAACCTTATTTTAATGAATATATATATTTTCGTGTGAATTTTGAGCGCAATCGAAAAATTATTTCTTAAGAAAATCTTAATTTTACGATTTTTTCGCTTTTTAAAATTTCTTCAACTTACAACACCTACGTGCTTTAACCAATTGTAATGATTTTTTCACAGAACCTTAATTTAATGAATTAATATATTCGTGTGAAATTTGAGCGTAATCGGAAAATTATTTCTTAATAAAATCGCAATTTTACGCATTTTTCGTTAAAAAAAAATACGCTCATCCAACAACGTGCCTGAAAAAGCGTTTGCGAAGCTTCATAGTAAAATATAAACGTCCACCTTGTTTAACGATATATTTGCGTGTTATTTATTATTTATCCTGACACGTATTAGTGGCTGACTTGGCCCATGTTATTAAACTTCATTTCTAACATTTCAGAAGTGGGATATTTACTCAGTAAAGTGCAGTGCCTCAGACTTGTGTTTTGTATTTGAAAACGTGATACGAGAACTTGTGATCAAAACTGCTGTCAACAATTGCAACATTTTGACTATATATTAAAAAGGTCCAGTCCACTCTTTAAACATAATTTGAATTTTAAGAAGAGTGTATGTTATCACAAAGATCAGAAAATATGCAACGAAATCGCCGAACAACTGAACATACATTGAATGAAAGAATTATCAAATATGTATTTTTTCCCAAGTTTGTGTGATCGTTTGTGTGATCCATCCATGGTATGATCGCCTCAAAACGATAAGGCCTCCCTCGCTCAGACATCGCAGTGACTGATAGTAGCCGCGGTAGCGGGCGACCCGCGACCGGCCGAGCTAATTTCTTTCTCCCAAGTGATGTCACCGTAGTCTTAGCGCGAGCCAGTTCAAATGTAAATAAATCCGATTTCGTTCGACCGCTTTTGAAAATTCTTTTTTCTTTGTACGTAGAACATTATACGGAAGAAAATAGCTGTTACGACTTCAAGACAAGACTCGTCCTTAAATGAAGATGTAGTTGCAGTTACAAGCAGCAAGTTCAAGGCAATGAAATTCAAAACGATTTAGGTCACCACAACGAAGCCCGAGGAGATCAAGGTAGGCCTACTGCTGCAGTGGAACTGACTACACGGGAGCTAATCCAACTGATGTTCGAGCGTGAGAGGCAACGGGACGAGGAGATGATGAGCACACTGATGAAAAATGTGAAATAAGATTATTCCTTACCTAACCTTTTTTGGTGAAGAGAGCAAAGCTGCCAGATGGAAGAAAGTGGAGCTTTGTGTACAACAGCAAGGTGACATCCATAATAAAATAAGGTTATGTAAAGCTTTAAACCAAAACTCACTTTCAGCGATACAAAGAGACAAATCGTTGTATGCCTTTGGTCCCACCGTCCCAAACACTCGCCAATAACTTGTTATGAAAAACGCATGCTGATGTAGATGAATTTGCTCAGCAGCTTACGTGAGTTTGAATATATGGAACGACAACGAAACACGCACATGGTGGGAAACGACAAACCCTTGGGGCCGGAAACCCATTGGATAACCATAACGTTACAGTTGCGGAAATAAAGCCCAACCATCACGGATCAAAAATGTTTACTCGCCAATAATCAAGAACACCGAAAACGATACCAAACAATTACGAATACTAAATGACGAATATGACCAAGGGAAGTACAATGCTTCAACCCTTCAACTGTAATCTGCAGGTGCATATCAGTACGGATTGCTCGAAACCAAGAAGAAATTGTTTTATCTGATCTGAGGATCGCGGAAACACAGGCAACGAGACTGCACCAAGTCAATCCGTTCCACCCAACAACACGATAATGAATGTAAATATAGAAATAGTGTAACGACTTTCTTGAAGGTAGTTTCAATCCATGCTGGACCCAGGAATAGCAGTAGGGCCTATGTACGATAGATGCACCGTGCGCTGGACTCGATCTAGAACCGATGTCCATGCAAACAGTTGGCAAGAGACGACGTCCTTCTGACATGCCAGCAAATACTGCACAATTCATTCACGTGGAAAGTCGAGGTTCTGAGACCTACCTAATATCATGGAAAGATCCCGCGTTGAGGGTGCTTGAGAATTATCAACCAAATAACAGTAAAAACAACGAAATATCTAGGGAGACAGAATATATGCCCCAACAAATTAAAAAGACATTTGCATCGATTTTGTAGCGTTTCCATTGCTCACACCAAAAATTAGTTACACTATAGTACAAAAATTTTGAGTTTGGCATTTTTACTGGAGTGTAAATTACATGATTTTCGAGAAAATGAATAAACACATGTTACACCAATGCTTCGTTCTTTGTTTCTTGATCGTTGTTCGTAAACAACGCCCGGCGTCTATCTTGAAGTCCTGGTCGTCCTCTAACTCCAACGTCGTGAATGTTAAAGTAAAAGTGATGCATGTATTTATGTGTGGGAAACCGTTGTAGTGAGCATCAAGAACAGAATCAGCGAGAGCAACAAGTTGGTGTTCAAGGCAATTATCAGTTCCCGTGTCCGAATATCCATTTCGTATTAACAATAAGCCTGATTCTCTTCTGGGTTCTAAAAGTAATAATCAAATCTATGACACATTGACATTGCGACGTCAATTAACAAGAACCATGTCGCAAATGATATGTATAAGGTAGATGGTTGTTCGTATAGTACAACCTGTTAGAACGAGGATCAACTCTATAGTCAGCACACCTACGCAAGAGAAAACCGCTCACTTTGGGCACGATGCGTCGAATTGAGTGGGATTCAAACCCACGTTCTCTCGCCCAATGACGTTCGAAGTTCGAACCAACTGGGTAGCTGCAGACCTTCCCTGAATCAATTTGCGAATTCAACAAATTATTGTTTACATTCGCACTTCAAATTGTTTCTTGGACACAATATAAGAGTATAGTAATATTATTATCACTTAGCAGAATAAATTACCAAATAAAACTATGAAAATTGATGTGATTGCCGTGATGTAGCATAATAGAGCTTGAGCCATGATTTTAATTTTTACCGAGGGAATTTTGTATGCCCCTCTTCAGGTGAACTAAGTATGTTGCGGATGGGACCACTGTCAAGACTAAAGAGATGCCCGAGGGCTGTTAAAGAGGACTCAATCCCTTACATTCGCATTAACGACTGAGGAAAACCTCGGAAAAAATTCAGTCAGGAACAGGATTGCCAATCACGACGAGATTCGATTCAAACCCGGGACCTACCTAATCAGTCGATAGTCAAGCCCTTAGAGATCGAGCCTTATAGCACGAGCTTGGGCCAGGGCCAAAAACCACCTGTTTTGAGTACTTGCGAAGACTAAATGTATAGCATATTGATGAATATATTTGAGGAGAGTATGCCTATAGAGTACGAGATGATATAATAGCACACATACCGGCAATACCGACTTCAATGTAATGAAGGCAAGGCAGAATTGCGGTTCCGGTAAGTAAGTGCAGCCGGCAATGATCTTGATTCTCGACAAGCCGGAGTCCGAGGCCAGCGCGAGCATGTCGGTATCAATGTTTACCTAGCGTTCCCGTGTCGGACACCACTTGCCACTTGGTTGTATAATATGATTCACACTGAGTAAAATCATGCAGTCCTCTATCTAACTAAAGTTTAGTGCAAGGTATATGTCTACGTAGTTTGCTAGTTATAAAAAGGAAAAAATATTGAAGTACAGTGTTGTGACATTAATTGAGCTAGTTTAGAGTAGGCCTTGTCTGTGGGACAAGACTTTAGATTACTTTAAAGACAAGATTGAAAAACAACATGCGCGAAAAGAAGTATATATACATTTTTGGAAGATGATTTCACTCAGATGAATAAAAAAGAACAATACGAAAGATATAAGAAGGTGTAAATATCGTTTATTGCTAGCATGACACATTTCTTCTATGACGGGCAGACAGTAGATCCGGTTTTGCCGGTGTGTGAAAATTTTACCGTTGATTTGACACGATCAAATAACGTCTACAATGCTAAAGTTAACGTTTTTGCAGTAGTTGTTGAAAAACGAGACCAACCTCTGAGTCTGAAACACTTTGAAAAAAGAAAACATTTCAGTAGCATTTTGTATTCGTGCGTTTTTTATTAAACAATAGTGGAAGAAAACTAAGAATCATTGTCGGTATATAGCGAAAAAATGTCATTAATATGAATGTAATAGTACCATTTGGCGGTGTTATTGTTGTTCGGTATCGTCATATTTTGTTGACACGATATTTCGGTTTAACGTAAAATAAATAAATAAGTTATAAGAAATAATAAATTAATTAAACGACGTATAGAAAAAAGCTAACTTCTCTGGGCATCGGAATAAATTGAATATGACCCAAACAAAATAAAGAAATTACTTCGTGCGTCGACTTTTGTCCTAGTCCCGGTGGATCACTATTTTGTTGTCCCCTCCCCCGCCAAACCCCTGTGACGGGGTACTTATTTGGGGGCTTCGCTTCGGGAAACCAGACGGTGGCCATACCACTTCCTCTCCCCTTTCCTATATTCTGACAAATTATAGATTCACCTTGACCTTAGATGGCTTCGCGATGGAACTGTGGGAATTGTGGAACAGTACCATTCAGCTCAGCTCAAGGTTATGCAGGTAGAGATAGACTGTGCCACTCGCAACTCCTTATATGTAGATATGTGGAAGGGGAAAAGAAGGCGTCTCAGACAACAACTTGGAACATTCATTTCAGTCCAACATTTACTACCATATCATCAGTGGCGGAAAGTAAAATATTGTGTGGGGGTGTGGACATGCTCAGAAAACTTTTACGTTTGTCACACTACCACCTTATCAACCAACCACTAAACCCGGACGGAAGTGCCATCAAGATAATAGCAGGAGGAGGAGTTCGTATTAGAATAGTAGTTTCCATGTATCTTTAGTAAACTTACGCTTACCGGATCAGTGTCCCAAGCACTCGCCCATTGGCGACCGCATTTTACAAGTCCGACCTTCACTGCGCAGGCCCTAACGGTGTCTGCTTCTAAGACCCTGTCTCCTAAGCCCATGAACCTTTTTTTCGCCTTCTAAACCCCTGGTACCGACGGTTGTGCTACACGTTGCGCAGCGGGCTTTAGATGACAAACTCGACCGGTCTTTAAGAAGTCTTCTATGGCCCTGTCTTTTAACGCCCGCACTCATATTATCTTCTAAGCCTCTTCGTTTTTCATGGATCAAGATTACGCCATTACTGATAAGAAATAATAACGAATTATTAGGTGTTAATTATTTTCGAATTATATAAAAAACATAAAAGCCTACAGGACCGGAAGTATATACCTGTTATAAAACTATGCAATTTGATCTCTGAACGTGCATTCGTCGTTTGTTGCAAAAATATATTTTATACAGCGTAAAAGCCTAAAAAAGCGACAAAACATGCACCCGTTTTTGTGAAAAATTTACGTTTATCAGTAACATGGAAACCTGCGATTTCAGGGATCCATGTACAGTCACATAGGCTGATTGTGAAACCTACAGACCAACAACCAATGCCCCAGTTAATTCCTGCAGGTGACCTGCAAGTAAATACATCGACTGTTAGAGTGACAAGATAAACGACGAAAAACGTAAAGACGGACATGTATCGACTTTCTTGTTTCTTTGCAACGACAAGCTTTGCAATGACTTTCTTTGAATTGTGTTAATTCGTCATGTGTGCAGTGATATCGTTTGTTGATTTTTGTTGTTTTTTCCCCACAGTTTTGTTCTGTATTTATCAAAAGTAATGTGGTTTTCGTTTTTATATTTTAAGTTGTATTGGCCCTGAAGATGATGAGTGAAATCTCACCGAAACGTCGGCCCAACGAAAATATACGTGGCATTTGTAATTTGGGCAAGTGGTTCGGTCAAAATATGCTGATTACTAAGAAGGGGCAGTGGCGGATACAGGGGGGGGGGGCGGTGGGGCGATCGCCCCCCCCCATGATTCTTTTAAAATAAAAAATAAATGATTTTATTATTTTATTGTGCACGCACCAAATGCTCTCTAAAAACCTGATTTTCAAAATTTTCGCCTGCGGCGCTATTTATTTAAAACTCCCAATAAAAATCAATTTTCCTTTATGTTGTCAGAAATAGTTTGCCTCTGAAATGTGTCTGCATTAGTGTACTTCGATTTATTAAGTTGTCCTCCTATGAGAATCGCTTTTTAACTAAATAGGATAGACGTTTAATAAATAAATAAAATGATGAATTATTGTAAATAAGATCAAACGTTTATAATAATGTTGCAATCTAGGCCAATGCTGTAAATTGTAAGCTCGACATGACGACAAAACAAATTGGTGCACACAAACTACATTGTTTCCGTATTGCATTCCGCCAACCACTTTTTTCTAAAACGCACCAAATGCACTCTAAAAACCTGATTTTCAAAATTTTCGCCTGCGGCGCAACCCCATACCCCCGTGCATCCGCGCTTAGTCCCTTTCCACGACTGTATAAGCACACGAAAATCGCCCCCCCCCATGATGGGGCGGTATTCTAAGCCCCTGTCTCCTAAGCCCCTGGACCCTTTTTTGGCTTCTAAGCCCCTGTGACCGAAGGTTGTGCTACACGTTGCGAAGCGGGGCTAAGAAGACAAACCGGTCCGGGCTTTAGAAGACTAAAAGTCTTCTTAGGCCCTGTCTCCTAACGCCCGCACGATGTTTTTGTTCGGTCGCACACGTTGCAAGGCGGGCTGTACTTTGCTCGAGGTGAAACCATAAATTCCCAAATGTTGGTGGTGGGTGGGGGTGGGGGGATAAAAATAAATCATTAGCAATATTCGATTAATTAGATATTGCTTAACGTCTCATTTGACTCGAAAATGTTGCAATTAAATCATGTAGGCATGCAAAAGCACTGTTTTAATATGCAATGATCCAACTTTTCAACTCCGTTTGTTGCTGTTAAATTAACAAAAAAACTTCAAACCTTTAACGTCGCTATTTTAAACGGGTACTCTTTCGGTGGTATGGACAGTTTTTTTTATGTGCACTAGGCTACAAAACCTTTTCGTCGCTATTTTAAATCTAAAGTACCTACAAAACCTTTAACGTCGCTATTTAAATCTAAAGTACTACAAAACCTTAACGTCGCTATTTTAAATCTAAAGTAGGCCGACTACTGATAAAAAACTGTCCATAGGCCTACCAACGAAAGAGTTCCTTTAAAACGAAAGTCATGAGAAATATTTCTTCGATTCCGTATCCGTATCCGATTCCGATGCCGTATTCGGTAGAGAGCGAACAAACAGACAGAAAAAAAAAAAAAAACACACGAGCTAAATTTTTTTTTGGGGGTCGGTGAAATTGAGTCTTCGCTTCGCTCATCCAAAATCGATAATAATAACACTTCAAAATTCGTTATCATTTCTTATGGCTCATGGAACGAACAAGGTTTTCGTGCGGGCGTTAGGAGACAGGGCCTAAGAAGACTTTTAGTCTTCTTAGCCCCGCTTCGCAACGTGTAGCACAACCGTCGGTCACAGGGGCTTAGAAGCCAAAAAAAGTCCGGGGCTTAGGAGACAGGGGCTTAGAAGCGGACACCCCCATGATTATGTCCTAGATCCACCACTGAGAAGGGGTGTGATTTTGGAATGCATATTTTTGCGTGTTTAGTGTATATTTGTGCACATTTTCATGACACGATGTTATAAAGGACCATTTTAGATTGGTATGATGCTCTAGTATTTATGTGGAACAAAAAAGAAGCAGGTTAAAGCCGATTTAAAAAAATTCCCAAAACGACAATTTTCGCTATTTTCTGGATTATTTTTTTTTAAATTCGTGTAAAATCACAGTTACAAGATATAATTTTTTTAAACGGTCATTTGAGTGTAGTTTTATGGTATAGATTTTGTGGAAAAAATATATTTGGGGTAATAGCCCCTTTAAAGCCATGGTTTGCCACAATGAAATGTTCATCGTCGAGTTTATGGAAACTAATTATGCACACGTGGAAAGTCGGCTGACATTGATGTCAGCAATGTCACTTTCCTTTCCAAAACTGAAAGAGTATCACACTAAATGTTCATAGTGATCACCCTTGACAAGTAGGATTATAATCTTTGCCTTCAGTGAGCCATTTAAACGCTCTATATATATATGTTTAATTTTAAGTTTTCGCGGGAATATGTTAAATAATTATTTCTGAATGGGGCTTTTTTCCGCGAAGAATAACAAGGAGGTTCACACTTATACCCCTCCCTGCCCTGCCCTGCCTGCCTGCCCTATATAAACACGCATAATTGATTTAAATTCAAGCAACGGAGGAAAAGCTTTATCATCTTGAGTGCATATTATGAGTTATTTGGTAAAATTGATTGTTATTAACTTTTTTATTTTCAGGTTATGAAGGACATGTTCGAAAATTATGTAGGCCTATTCATTTTTATTTCGTTAGGTTGATTGCAGATTCTAGCGGATTCTAGTTTTACCTATGTCACGGTGTAACACACAGCAGAGCGGAACTGAACATATATAATTGAATTTTAAACTATAAATACAATTAATTGGTCGGGTTATTTCGCCGCGTCGAATATGCCCATATTCGACTAAAAAACTTAGAAAACTATGAGACAAGACCAGGCAAATGTCTATAGGCATATATGTTTTTAAATTTTTTAGTTGTAATTACTTTTTTCTACGGATAGCCCACACAGTTGGGCTGAAACGTTAAAACAATAAAATATATTCGACGCGGGAAATGGTCCGAAAAATTAATTTTTTAAATTACATTTCCATGCGCCGCAAACGCCAAATTTTGATCAAATGATTTTCACACTGAACGCGAGAATATTGTCCATAGCATCATATGAATCCCCTGCACTTTCGATCGCCACGCATTACATATAATCGCGAGCCGTCCATGGTGGCTGGCGTGAAATCGGGACTGCATGGATAACCAGCCCACTTGTCCAGCACTTTGTGCCAATGGCATGCACAAATAACTAAGCTTGGGCACGAACGAAAGCTCGGCGCTCAGCTTTCGTTCTGGCCGTGCGTGTATTAGGCGACGTTCCTTGTGAGGAACGAAAAAACTACGGCTGGCTGGCTGCATGGCAAATCATTCACAGAGACTACAGCGCATTGGACGTAAATTTAGATTCTCCAAGTTTACATAATTTGTAAAAAAAAATGTATCAATATACCAATCGAAGTTGAAGGCCGTCCGCGGTGGCACATATATAGGACGTCCGAGCGTATGGCTCTAGGAGGACGTGGGTTCGAATCCCGCATAAGGCATGTTTTTTTTTTGTAATCGTCCTTCGTCGTCATCTATCAACACTCATCTTCTCGAATAGCCTTAGTGCATTATACGGGTACTAACACTTAGGTGTGTGCCCTAACTATAAACTAACACTTAGGCATTATAATAGAGACGTAGCATAAATCATCATCATCAAAGTTGTAGATCGCATGGTTATTTTTAACGGACAAACATGAAAACTGAGACAAAAAACATATGCCAGAACAAAACGGACATTGCCTTGTTTTTAAGCAGAAGTTTCATTGTTGGGCTGTTGGAAAAAATCAACAACCTACAACTTCGATTACATAATAAAATTACATTTTAAATAATAATAATTTGAAATGGGGAAATGTAAATGTCCCAGGCAATAAGTATTATGTTACATTTGCATTGATATTACAAGTGTAATACATTGGTGGCAATTAAAACAACTATATGCCAGATATAGGCCTATACCTCCTATTAATGAAGGTTTTGTCTGCCCACGTGCAAAGATAGTGTGGTATTGCGAAAATGGGTTCCGGTACGGTACATGATCTAACTGAGGAACGAGGGGCGACCGTGGATGATTTTGTGGAGGTGCACACATGAAAGTTATATAATTAATTGGGGCCAGAGGTCGTACGTTAAGAAGTTGTGACTATTTCAACCTGCAAAGGCACTATAGTGGCTATCTTCGATTCATTGCAATACAGGCACGTGACTAGTTAGCAAGGTCACCCGATACTCTTAATTCAGGTAGTCACGAATTCTATTCTCACCTGTCACCACTGATTATACAGCAAGTTACATCTACACTTGTTTCGTGAATCTTAAATATGCTTGCAGTCAATTGAGACATTACAAATTACAATACAGCTCTCGTTCATTCTTTAAACTAATATACATAGTCTGCCTACCTACACATTTTTTTAAAGTTTTAGTTTGTTTAAGATAAAATTGTTATGTTACATAGTATACCCAAATAATTCCTCTTCCTCTCCTCGGACACGCGCCTTGAGCATAACTAGCGTATTTATTTTAAAATAAAGTCGCTTATTACCGATGTCATTATTTTTATTTACACGGCATTAAATAAAATCCCTTGACCAACAGTCTCACACGAACAATTTTTTCATGCAACTTACTACCCGAGGGGTTGAAATAGAGCCGGGCCGTGGGTCTATTGTGACAACGTTAGTGAGAAGGCGCCTTCAGTACAGGCAAGTATAGAGGGATAAAGGTCTTCGATTTTTAGAGTAACTTGCACTAAAGATTATAAAAATTGAATCCGTCATTGACAAGACGTAAATAAAAAAGTTGTCCTAGCCGGGGCTCGAACCAGCTACGTGCTGCGCTATGCCCGAGCTAAAGTGGACGGTGACTCGCGAGCCGCTTATAGAGCTACTCCTACAGTCTGCCGCAGACAATTTGGTACGCGCAGGGTGTTCTGTTGAGGTAATCGTAAAAGCTTTGTACTTGGCAATAAGTGCACGTTTTACACTTTTAAACCCTTCTGCCAATGTCTTTTTAATTTAATAAAAAGCTACATACAGTATATGAATATGATTACAATTTATTTCGGTATGATACAAATTTTGAATTTGGAAGCTCTCACGACTCTCGTAGCATGCATCAGCTTGTCACTGTCGCTGTCGATCGAATGGTGTCAATATTGTTACTAGCTAGACCAAGCAATAACCCGTGGCAAGTGAATGAGAGTAAAGGCTCATTCACAATCTCTTATAGCGCCCGTAAATTACCGCTTGAAAATTGCATTAGACAATCACTTAAAGTTGTTCCACCCTATGTTTCTTTTTTCGAAAATATGCAACCAAGTACAAATTTAGTGAAACAAATTTTTGTGATCGGGTACACGGCAAATTTTGCATCTTAAGATAATTTCGAACTGCAATTACTCCTAGTCAGCATTCAACGTAGATGCGGTTGTGTTTCTGTGAGGTTAATTTATAGCTCTTTTTCTCGAGTATAGCAAAGAAAGAAAAAAAAACAGATTTTGCGAAGTCGAGCTTCCGGGGAATTTTTCCGTTTGGTACTACGAATTGCCAATAGTGAGGTAAGTAAAAGCAACGAAGCCAAAAAATCGGTTTATCCGCCACTAATTGCAAGAGTTTTGTTTTTGGTACAGACATGTTCTTCAAAGTGTGCTGATTACGCACACATAAAGTATACCGCTAAAATATGATGGGAAATTGCTCTCATTTGCATTTTAATTAGAATCGAAATTATGTTATATTTAGTTAGTACTTGTTAACAAAATTTATAATTTGTTGTTAGTATTTTATGGGCACTAAATACATACATCGATTGTGCAAAAAAAGTCATTTAATTGCGATTTAATAGCATTTTAATCAAATTTGCATAGGTGTAATAAAACTTCAATTGCACGTAAACGAACCAAGTTGTGGGAATCTACTAAATAGTAAACTATTTATTTTTAACCACGTAACAACATACATCACTATCATGAAAAGTCTACCATTAACTTTTGTGATAAAATAAATTTAGTTATCACCTAAATTAATTGTATTGATTAATGCACCAACCATTGAAGTAGGCCTATATAGGTAATACAGTATCAACGACGTATAATAGTTTACTACAATAAACATGCGTGTATAGATAGACGTGATGTTTTTGTGTCCTAAACGTATTCGTATCGCAAACTGGAGTTCAATCAATTATGCAAATTAGCTATAATTGTTAATTATTGATCAATCATGGACATATGGCATATGGCGTTATTAATTTGTTGTGCATGTGCAGAGAAGTTCTTCAAAGTGTGCTTATTACGCACATATTATAAGTCTACCCCTGAAAAATGACAGAAAATTGATTAAATTTGCATTTTAATTACGCTAAATTAATATTAATAATTATGCCTTTATCTCCATAAAAAATTACCAAATTCCAATTTTTTCGAATTTACTGTATGGGAAACTAACATAAATGTATCAATATCAACTATGCTAAATTTCCTAATACCCAACCCATCAAACTGTATTTGAATTTAACTTATCAATATGTGCAATCGAAATTCAAATTGAAAACATGAAGCTGAACAGACCTTCTGCATATAAAAAACACATCCTAAACCACGTGAAAACATGTTTTGCTGTCTATGAAAGTCTAAATTTGATGATAAAATAAATAAATAAATAAATTTTTATTTAGAGTCTACCCACTCAGTTATATAACTGATTTTCAGTGGGGGACTTTAAATCAAAGCGACCAAGCCAACCCTGTAGGCAATATTTTACCATCTTAATTGCGCATGTAAGAAACGGATTGTTTCCATACATTGATGTTTTTCAGAACCGTATCTACTTATTTTTATATTATGCAGCTCCCCTTCCCCATCCCCCTCACATTAACTATGAATTATTTATGAACAGTATAGGCTTACTTCTAAAGATTGGATGCGCCACTGTACACATACCGGACAAACATTTATAATGCAATTACTTTTAATTTATATGCCCCATGACATAGAATTAGACAAATGCATCTCGTGCAAGAGGTGGTGATGGAGGAGAGAATTAATCCGGTTTCTGGCGAGAACTGAAGGTTCACAAAACATGTAAAAGTGAGTCGAGACTTTTTTTGTCACCCGACATCTAAAACTACGTTCCTTAAAAATAAAAGCACAACAGTTCATCACCCCGCACTCCATGATCAGGAATTGCACAGTTTGAATACAGAACTGGGCCCACACTTACGTGTTCGTGTTCATAACTAGGCCGCTTCGCGAACGCTTTTTTTAGTCGCGTTGATGGATGAGCTTTTTTAAGTTTTTAGTATGCGTGGGATCTCTTTATTTTTTCAAGTCCCATTGCAAAATCATTTTTGTTTTATTAGGATATTTGTTATTAAGTAGTATTAATTGCTACGGTAATACCAATTAATAGTGTAAAATATCTGGAGGCCCGAAGATTTGTTTTTTGAACGCATTGTAGGTGATTGTTGTCAAGATTCTATTGTTACTTGTTAATTGTTATTATACACCTCAAAAAACTCATATTAAAACCTTTATTTCTATTGATTCTGGCTAACTTTTTCTACTTTTTCTTTCAAAGGGCAATACATCACCATAACCTTAATGTCCATGTGAAATATGAACGTTGTAGCCACACCCGTTTGGTCAGAATCGGCCCAAGTATCACGAAAATATCGCATTAAAAGTTGAAAAAATCGTAAAAGTACGATATTCATGAGAAATATTTCTTCGATTATACCTAAAAACGTGGCAGGTCTAAGTTCAGAGATTTCGAAGGGGTCCTCCAATTTTTCATCAAGATCGCATTTGCCGTTTGTTCGGTAGAGAGCGAACAAACAGAAAAAAAACAAACAAAAAAACAAACAAAAAAACATTGGAGCAAAATTTTTTGAGGGGTCAGTGAAATTGAAGTCTTCGCTTCGCTCATCCAATAAAGTCAATCTGTCGATCAATGCATTTTTTTTTATAAAAAAAAACTAGGTGTGTTGGTATATAATTCATTCATTGTTTATAATTTTAATTGTGTAATGAAAAACTGCGCAGGTTGTCCTGTGCAAATTGTAAGGGTGAAACTAAATATCATAATCTAGTGAACATAACGCTATGTCTCTTTACATTAACAGTTAATATATTGATTGTATTACTAAAAATTATTATATAATTAGATTCCTTGATTAATTTGTCATTATTAGTAATTATAATGTATTCAATACAAATTACAATATAGCGTAAAAATGTCTAAACTATAGTAAAAAAATGTGATACAACTTTTTAAAAATGCCATTTTTGAGGTTTCGTAATGAAAATATCGACAGTAACAGAACAGGCTACAAGCGCATTCTTTGAATAATTAAAATTAATTAGTTACATAATCTTTAAAAAAGTGAAGTGATTATAAATTTGTCATGTTTGGTATCATTTGAAAGCATTTTCTTATTAATGAATTGAAATAAATAAATTATGTTATATCGCAAATTAGGCCCAGTTGATTTTGGTGATTTTTACTTTTTGAACCAAAACATCTACTTCAATTTAAATTTACTTGTAAATAATGAAAACATAAGTTCACAAAAAAGCTGTTAACAATATGATAATATATTCTACACGAATAACAATATGGCATCATTGCATCAAGGTATCTTAACTAGTACAATACTTGATAACCCAATAAAAATTAGCAATCTTAAAGATTTTGCTATCATAACTTCGAAAAAACTGGCTACAGTGGTGCAGTCCTTAGTATTTACTTATTAATTAATCAATTAAAATGTAGTCAATTGTGTTCAAAAATTTCGAAGTGGTAATAAATATGTCATGTTTGGTACCATTTAAAGGTATTTTTCATCGACATTAATGAAAAAAAAATAAACTGGAGGAATATATTAAAATATATGTATGTTATGGCACAATTATTAGTTCATTTTGGTGATATCAGCTAATTGTGCCAAAACATACGTATAGTATTATATTCTTCCAGTTTACTTTTTTTCCTTTAATGTCGATGAAAAAATGCTTTTAAATGGAACCAAACATGACAAATTTATTATCACTTTGAAATTTTTGAACACAATTGACTGATAAATTTTAATAAATTTATTAAATAATTAATTAGATAAATTCTAAGGACTGCACCTGTAGCCAGTTTTTCGAAGTTATGATAACAAAATCTTTAAGATTGCTCATTTTTCATTTTTATTGGGTAAACAAGTATTGTACCTTTGGGTGCTATAGACATCTCGATGCCATATCTTTATTTGTGTTGAATATATTATCATATCATTAACAACTCTTTTGTGAAGACTATGTAATCATTGTTTACAAGTAAATTTAAATTGAAGTAGATATTATGGTTCAAAAAGTAAAAAATCACCAAAATCAACTAATTGAATATAACATATTATATAATTCAAAATATTTTTCCATTATTTTTTCCTTAGTGTCGATGAAAAATGCATTCAAATGATACCAAACATGACAAATTTAGGCTCATTTTGAAAATTTTGGGATAAATTAACTAGGCCCTAATTAATTGTTAAATACTAACAAATCAGCGTGTAGCCATTTGTTTTCGAAATTATCATTAATAAAACTTTATAGTTGCAATTTTTACGCTGGTATCACATTTTGCACTATAGTTGTGTTTGAGAAGACAGCTTGATCGCACTACAAAAAATTCGTAGTGTAAAATCACATTTTCTCTCTCTGTTAATTCACTGAAGAAAAACTGTTTAAATTTAATGTCACAAAAACACAATCATCTACGTTGAACGCAGGTATAATTGCAGTTTGAAATTAAGAAATAGCATTCATTAAAGATGCAATATGTCATGTGCCCGAACAGAAATTTTCAAAACAAAATTTGACGTTCTAATAGCGCCAATTTCAATTCCATTTTGCATATTTTAGAAAATAGAAAAACAAGGTGGAATAGCCTTAAATCTGCTTTTATACTATTACTGATTGATGGTGAATCATCTTGACGCCGCAAGTTAATTTGGGTTGGTGTTTTTAAGCTTTTCGCGCATTCCCCAATTACGAAACATAAAAATTACCGCAAAATTGAAGTTTTCTCCACTTTTCGTCACGTTCGCCTGACGGTAATTTCACGAACTTGGATGTGAACGCACACTTGCTCATTGCTGAGCTAGAACCTGTTGTATTGTAATACAAGAAACAATTTTGGGCTGGTCGTGGCGACTCGAAGAAGGGCATAAAAAACTATACGCCCACTAGGAGATATAGCACCCCCTGTGCATGGTATAAATTAAAAGGACATTCTTTGGTAAGGAAGAATATACTTCCCTTCCACCATGCCTCCAGTGGCAGCACTTACTACATAACCAACTGTCGAATATGCAATGCTCTGGCCCCTCCACTATACAATTCACAGACAATACAATTATTTATTGGGAATATCACGATTGACTTTGAGACTAAGTTTTCGTATGTAGTTCGCGCAGATAATTGAGGGTGCGCGATGTGCACATATACAGAAACCACATACAGAAGCCACCCCGGATGGGCTCCTAGTGTATTCCTCACTTGTCCTCCCCTTGCTTTTTAATGATCCCATCCTTAGTTTCTCTTTTACCACTAGCAGGTATTGCGCTAGTGACGACATTACATGGCTCTTTGTAAGAAAGGTAGAAACTGCAACTTTGTATCTTTGGATAATGTTCTTGTCACCAAAATTGAAATAAATTCAGAACTTAGTAGCTAAATTAAAAAACCGTTTTCTGTTAAAATTGTTTTTAAGCAGCGAAAGTATTTAGAATTTTCGAACAAAGTCAAATAAATAATGTGTATTTTATTTTGTGATAGTAACTGAAATGTGTTGAAGTATTAACTACATACACCAAGTACCCAGCGGCGTAACTATGTTTTAACGGGCATGAATGCAAACTAGAAACCGGGGAGGCCTTCAATTAGACAACAACAAAATAGCTGGCATGTTTTTTCCTGTTTTTGTTTCCCGTGTTTGTGAGTGAGCATAGCTACTTGGCAGATAAACGTGATCGTGCGTGAGTGAGCATAGCTACTTGGCAGATAAACGTGATCGTGCGTGAGTGAGCATAGCTACTTGGCAGATAAACGTGATCGTGCGTGAGTGAGCATAGCTACTTGGCAGATAAACGTGATCGTGCGTGAGTGAGCATAGCTACTTGGCAGATAAACGTGAGCGTGCGTGAGTGAGCATAGCTACTTGGCAGATGAACGTGATCGTGCGTGAGTGAGCATAGCTACTTGGCAGATAAACGTGAGCGTGCGTGAGTGAGCATAGCTACTTGGCAGATAAACGTGATCGTGCGTGAGTGAGCATAGCTACTTGGCAGATAAACGTGATCGTGCGTGAGTGAGCATAGCTACTTGGCAGATAAACGTGATCGTGCGTGAGTGAGCATAGCTACTTGGCAGATAAACGTGATCGTGCGTGAGTGAGCATAGCTACTTGGCAGATAAACGTGATCGTGCGTGAGTGAGCATAGCTACTTGGCAGATAAACGTGATCGTGCGTGAGTGAGCATAGCTACTTGGCAGATAAACGTGATCGTGCGTGAGTGAGCATAGCTACTTGGCAGATAACCGTGATCGTGCGCGAGTTGAAAAGTAAATTATTCTTGCGTAACTTTGCATGAATGGAAAATGACTACGTGACGTGTCGTCACTCGAGTGAACGTTCTGTCGCGCTACCAACTCTAGTATGAGCTTTTGAAGAAGTCGTAAAATATTTACGCGAGCTTTCCGCAAATTTTATATTTACTGCTACGTAAGTCAACAATAAAACCTCTCGTTGGAATATACTAAATTATGAATTTTCTGTAAGATATAATTAATTAATTTCTCTTGCCTGATGGTAACCACTTGCTAGGTGCACTGGCCTATCATATCATACTAACAAATAATTTAAAAAAATCATTTTATTTTACCCTCACCCACAACTGCTACGGAGTGGAGACATTTAAAATAACAGCAAGTGCATGCAGGGCATTATTTGGTGCAGGGGTTTAGGGGGACAGTTGTTTATGCACGGTAGCCTGCACGTCACGACCGCAAGGGTAAACAATAACTAATGTGAGCACATAGACGTTGCGTAATCGTAAATCACTTGTGCCTACAGTACAGTCCGCTAAGGCTTCGAAGACGAAAGGTTTCATGTGCAGTCCTGGCAGCCAGACTAGGCGCATGTACGTTGATCCCAAGAAATCTATTTATTTTCATCCTTTGATCGCTCGGAGGATAGGATAGAATACAGCCTCACAGAACAATTTTACAAGCTCCCGACCGCCTAGATCACCCAAAAACTGGTCGGTAGTGACTTCATGGCAGGCATGAGGCATAGTCTCGATTAGCCTCGCTGCAAAAGGTTGAAGATAGGGTGAGCTCACACCTTGTTCCTGGTTATTCCTCGCCCTAAAGACATCCCACGAGAAATCGTTCATCTGGCTTACATCCAAAATTGCGACCCGAAGTAAAAATAATGTCTCATACAGTCTCGACACAGAGACTATTAACTGAACCAAACTTCTAGGCCCACAAATTAGGTAAGCCTAATTATTAAATCAATGGGATATTTCACTACTTGCCGAAAGTATAATGCACCTCACGGCAGTGGCCAGTGAGCAGGCAGCACTACAACATTGGCACACGAGTGGGAGGGGGGGAGTTGGACCCATCTGAGGGGCAGTGTCTGTGAATTAGTCTGTACCGCTTGATTCAGAGGTGCGCGAACTCCAATCTCCGGACTACAAGTGGGTTGCCAAGATACAATTTAAATTTAAGGACAATGCAATGAGGCATAATGAGGAATTCTAGAGGAAGCGCAGTCCGCGATTATGACATCACGGAAACAGTATGAACTAATGGAATGAGTTGCTTCCTGACTTACAGCCTTAGAAGACCATCCTATTGTTTCCACCCTTACCCCATTCAGTGGTATGTTTAGTTTTATTACATTGTATCCAAGTAGTGTTTATTCTTATGTACCGTGTAATGTAATTTTAGAAGTATGTGTAGTATGTACAATTTTGTATTGTATGCTTACTATGTGACTTGTATTATGTAAAAACATTATATTTTTATATTAACATTGAGGTAATTGTTATATTTGCCTACTTATAATACTTACGACATGCATACTATGCTGTAGGCCTACTTCTGAAGAGTGCAGGATTATAATCTTTTTTATGTAAAAGAGGCCTAAAACCGTACTAATATTGCTATATAAATGAGTATATTAAAAGTTCTGTATTCATTACACTAGTGTAACAACTATAGATAGACGAGGGAGGAATCTTACAATTAAACTCAAACGGGACTTATTCTGAGTCCAAGTAAGTTTTTGTGTACGCTATAAATCAGCCTAGCCACTGAACCGACCGATTGATTAACATTTTAAACAGACATCCGGGAGGGTGTGTGTGGGTGCTGTTAACATATTCAGCAAAATCTGTAACTATTCAAACGTACAAGAAATAATAAATTGAAAATAGGCTGAAAATGTGTTGACATTTAATTTCACGGCAATGCTTTGTTTTGTTCTTGAAGTAATCATTAATATCGAAGCATGTTTTAAATGTCAGGCAGTGAATGCATGGCAGTGACCATCAGGTGAACCGAATCTTGCACGCTAAAGGTTCCTCAAAATTCCGCTAGGAGACAGTAAACCGTGCCATCTTACCTCGTACTTCGTACGGGCTGTATTTTTTTAAGTGTGTTATAGTATGCATTTCAAAATATGTCCTATAATGGCGTTTCACGAGTCATGAAAAAAATGAAAAAAATGTGAAAAATGTGAAAAAAAAATAACAATAATAATAATAATAATAATAATAATAATAATAATAATAATGGAATTTTTGTTTATTATATTTCAATACAAACACACGGGGAGATAGGTAAAAGGTGAAAAGGTTACATTTTAAATAACGCGCACTAATTGACTACGTCGGGGTATTAGGGAAAAAACTAAAAAGACAACAGAAAAAGACGTACATATGTCGTTGATCCAACTCAGGGGGGACTTTAGGCAGTACGGAGCAGTCACTCCAACATTTACCGTTTTAGGCAGTACGTGGCAAATCTTAGGCAGTACGGGAACAAAATAGACAAGCAAGTATAAGAAACGTATTTAGGCAGTACGAGATCAGGAAATACACCATTGTTTAGATCCAGCCTTAGGTAGGGGGAAGAAAGGGAATGCTCCCGGGTACTCAACACATGGCTCGCTCATTCGTCTAACAACTTTTGAGTTTTCCCAGTATCAATGCATGTGTTCGAGTCAGCATCTCATAGGAAAACGACCTTACTACCCCGGTAGTCGGCGAAAAGAACGAGACTCCATGCACCATGAACGTGTTGGCATTATAGGGGAATTAAACCTTTTCGACCACTTGGATCTCGGGGATGGAATGAGAAATGTTTTAAATCATCTCTCAAGCTTTCACTAAGATCCGAGTCGCCGTTTGTCCGGTGCAGACACCCGAGCTACTTTCCTCAGGATTCAGGAATGACGAACACGTTTTCGTTACGTAAAGGTGCATAAAGCCAATCGAGTTCCCAAACATTTACCTGGAACATATTCCGTGATGGGAGCAGAAATGTGGTAAATTAAAATCAACAATACTGACTTGTAAAAAAAATATATTTATTTTTCATACCAATTTTTAATTCATTTGTTTAAATTTTATTTTATTTAAAAATTAAACTTTAGTAGAGCATGGATAATTAAATAGTTTAAATGAACCTGTTCACTGTTCTTGGGTGAAAAAATTAAATAAATTACTGATATACTTCAAAAGGGGTCACCATCTATCGACTGGCAGACATTAATAAAATTGCAATAATGCAAACAGTCCACAAAAACAATCACAGGTATATGTGGATGACTAATATCAGAACAATTCAGAGATATTGTACTTAATTTAGGCCTAGAAAACGTTAATTAACATTTTAAAAGTATCTATCCCCAGATAAACCGACATCTTGATGTGGTATGAAATGATGAACCTAGTTATGGTATAGGTTATTGCTTGTAGTTCTAATCATTTTTGGAGGGTACGAAATCTTGCCATTATAGCTAGAAATACCGCGCTTGGTTTACTCACAATCTGCGGTGCGACAGCCATGAAAGCGTATTCTTTGACATTTCGTTTGGACCAATCAGCTTCATGTTGAATGATACTAGGCCACTCCGCGAACGCTTTTTCTAGTCACGTTGATGGATGAGCTTTTTTGGTTGACTATTTCTACCTAATAAGTTTTTTGCATGCGTGGGATCTCATTACTTTTTTAAGTTCCACAATCCATTGCAAAATTATTTTTAATAAATTATGATAATTTTTATAAAGTAGTATGCTATGGTAATAGGCCCTACCAATTAACAATAGAATGTAAATTATCTCGAGACCCAAAGACTTGCTTTTGTACGCATTGTAGGTGATTATTGTCAAGTTTCTATAGTTACTTGGTAATGATACACCTGTAAAAGGCTTATATTAAAACCTTTATTTCTATGAATGGTGGCTAACTTTTTTAACTTTTTCTTTCAAAAGGCACTACATCACCATTACCAAAAATAATTACGCATTTTAAATTTATAGTGTAGACTATCTAATCTAAAAGGTGTAACTGTGTGTTAATGGCCTTTAAGTACTAGTATACTCCTCCCTACGACGACAACAACAACAACAACAACAATAACGACAATAGTCTTCCTTCCGGTCGCGGCTGTCACAGTGAACACCGGACAGCTTTTCTAGACGAAACATTTATATATACACCTAAAACAATGGCGGCCACCGCTTCTAGACTATTTGTGTATTGTGGTCAAAAGTAGTTTCTTCTTATCTTGACTGGTGCTCCGCTACGCATGGATCATTGGATGAGCGTACCGAGCGTACCGAGCGAAGCGAAAACTTCAATTTCACTGACCCCTCAAAAAATTTAGCTCCAATGTTTTTTTTTTCTGTCTGTTTGTTCGCACGATACCGGGCAAACGGCATATGCGATCTTGATGAAATTTTGAGGGGACCTTCGAAATCTCTGAACTTAGACCTGCTACGTTTTTGGGTACAATCGAAGAAATATTTCTCATGAATATCGTACTTTTACGAATTTTTTCGATTTTTAGTGTGATATTTTTGTGACATTTGGACCGATTCTGACCAAACGGGTGGGGCTAGAACGTTCATATTTCACATGGACATTAAGGTTATAGTGATGTATTGCTTTTTGAAAGAAAAAGTTGAAAACATTATCCAGAAACCATATAAATAAAGGTTTTAAATTAAGTTTTTGAGGTATTTAATAACAATTAACAAGTAACAATAGAAACTTGACATCAATCACCTACAATGCGTTAAAAAGCACTTGATAAGTAAAGAGATCCCACGCAAACTAAAAACTTACAAAAACGCTCATCCATCAACGCGACGGGACTTGAGCGTTTTCCTAGTTCATAGATAGTTTATCTACAATGTATCTATGCACCAAACCAAAGAGAAGTCGTCATACATTTCAATCGAAAGTGAACGACCGACACACGGCTTCTGTGATTGATGTAGGCCCATGAAGGTGGCTCTGGCGCCAGTTCGTTGTTCCGCGTTCAGCTTGGCCCTCCCCTCCTTCCTATTCTTACAGCGCCAAATCCCAACTTATTTTGGACGCTCGCGGGTGAGTAAGACGATGACAAAAAGGCAGACTGTTCTCCCTACATTAAATAATAATCCAAACATCTTTTTCCTTCCGCTCTTGATATTCCACGTTCAGAAAAATTTGATAAGTTTGTATTTGTATGTATAGCATTAAAATGATTTAATTATGGGTGGCGGTTTCTAAGGCCCTGTCTCCTAAGCCCCTGGACCTTTTTTTTGGTAGCCCCTGGTACCGACGGTTCGGACCGGTTTGTCTTCTAAGGCCCGCTTCGCAACTTGTGGCACAACCGTCGATCACAGGGGCTTAGAAGCCAAAAAAAGTCCAGTGGGCTTAGGAGACAGGGCCTTATTAGAATACCGCACCTGTGGGAGCTATCCCGAATCGTAAAGCGGAGTAAAGATGGTGAATCGCTGGGCTATTGCTTATATACACTATCCCTGCAACGAAATTTGAATCTAAAAATGAGTCGACCATATTTTAAAAGAAAAAATCCGGGACATCGAATTTCGGAGAGTATGAAACGGGTCCTCCATAAACCTTTAATTATGCAACATTTGAACTCATTTTTCCCGCGAAAAAAATACGAATTTTCTCGCTTTCAATATTGAATTAAAGGTTGCTTTTTAATGTTTTGAGCTCATCTGCATTTAGGCTATCCCATTTTAACAAGAAACTGAAAAATGTTTAAAATGGCTAAAATCACGATAAGGATAAGCATGCTTTCCAACCGACACGCGCCTCGTTGTGCCAGCCGCGAAAAGGTGCGGGGCGGCGAGGTCATTTTGACCAGTCGTTGCCCTAAAAGTATGATTTTTATGAGAAAGATTTCTTCGATTGTCCCCAAAATCAGTGATTTCGAACGTTCCCATAAAGCTTCATCAAGATCGGAGTAGCCGTTTGCCCGGTCGCGGGTCAAATGTCAAGAATGTCACACACATTAAAAATCGGAAAATCGTATAAGTACGATATTCATAAGAAATATTTCTACGATTGTACCCAAATCGTGGCAGATCTAAGTTAAAAGATTTCAAAGGTCTTCTGAAAATTTCATCAAGATCGCATATGGCGTTTGTCCGGTAGAGAGCAAACAGACAAAATAAAAACACCCGAGCTATTTTTCTTAGGGCAAGAGAAATTGAAGTCTTTGCTGCGCTCATCCATCAATTCCACCTGCGGGAGTGTTTTCCTTTTCCAACTATCTAAATCGAGAAACGTATGGCGACTTGCAAATTTTCCATGCCGTTTTATCCACGTTTTATTTTGTATTTAACCTTTTTAGAATGACTAGGGAAATTATCAAGTTTAGCTAAAAAGTTCCCGTATTCACACCTTTACTAGTAGTACGAATATACATTTTACATTTTAAAAATAAATGTCCTCAGTAAAATCTCTTAAAATGGGGCTAAAAATTTATAAGTCAAGCATTATTCAGCTTTAGAGTCTACCCACTCAGTCACATTTAACTGACTTTTTAAAAGCAGACCAAGGCAACCCTGTCGGCGCTGTAGCCTTCAACGAGCAAAAAATATCCAACTAGTCAGGTATTTTAAATAGGAACCGACAGACAAGTTGGACATGATTCCACCCGCGGGAAGACTCCAGAATCCACAAAGCTGATTCAAAACAACCTTAGAATTGGTTATGTGCCTCGTTACTAGAACGGCTCTGAAGTCACCGTGTACACATTCCCAAGCAAATTGATGGACTTAGGTCCATATGAGAAGTTAACATATTATGCCTGAAGCGGGATTCGAGCCCGAGACCTTCTGCATAGGAAGCAGGGAAACTAACCACTAGACTAGACCAACGAGCCACACAAATAATATCTCTAGGTATATTAATACTCAGCGATAATAACTAGGAAGCTTCGCAAACGCTTTTTCAGGCGCGTTGTTGGATGAGCGTAATTGGTGCATTGAGCATGTGTGTTGTGGTTGAAGCGCCCCTGATTCTCATGCCGTCGTCGTAAAAATTAAAACAATATTACCAAGCGTGTCTCGCAGGCCATAGCAATGGGAAAACGAAATCAATTTAAATACCATCTGCATTACACATGGCAGCTCAAAGCACCAATTACGCTCATCCAACAACGCGCCTGAAAAAGCGTTTGCGAAGCTACCAAAGAACAATATTGGAGACAACAATGAAAAATTCGGGCCATACGAGTTTCTTTGGATGTTCTTTGGTTAGGTCACCGCCTGCTTGCTGTAATTTTAATGTTAAAAAACGTTATTAAATTAAGATACACGTTAAAAATTATTCTTCAATTAACCTCAAATTTCACACGAATATATTAATTCATAAAATTAAGGTTCTATGAAAAGAACATTACAATCGGATAAAGCATATAGGTGTTTTAAGTCGAAGAAATTTTTGAAAAAATGAAAAAACACGTAAAATTGCAAATTTCATGAGAAATAATTTTTCGATTGCGCTCAAATTTCACAAAAATATATTAATTCGTAAAATTAAAGTTCTGTGCAAAAATCATTAAAATCGGATAAAGCATGTAGCCCCTAGGTGTTAAAGTCGAAAGCATGTAGCCCCTAGGTGTTAAAGTCGAAGAAAGTTTTAAAAAAATCGAAAAATCGTAAAATTGCGATTTTCAGGAGAAATAATTTTTCGATTGCGCTCAAAAACGTGGCAGTTTTAAGTTCAGAGATTTCGAAGGCCTCCAGAAAATTTCATTGCAATTGTATCGGTTTAGCCGGAATCGTGTTAACACACACAAAAATACAAAAATACAAAAAAAAACATTCCGGATTTTTTTTTCTCCAGAGTAGTGAAATGGAATCTTCGCTTCGCTCATCCGAATATTTAATCTGGTAGAGATAAGTGTCCGGCGCAAAAGGTTGCAGTCTTTGAGAATCAAGAGACAAAATACATAAACTAGTTTTATAATATCATGATTAGCTTTACGGGATTCGAATTCTTTGTTTTCCCACATCACACCAAGACAAGAGATGATCCTAAAACATAAGCCTGCTTCAATAATAATTGTCCTTGACGCATACTTGTAAATAGCTTCTTCAATGATACCGGTAATATAAATTACTTGAGAGGCGGTAATCAAAAACGCCAATAGGAAACATGAATCTGAAAGTAGGCCATGCTGAGATGAATGCGACGCGACGCGACGCGCACGTAGGAATGCCTCGACTGGTGGGTCGTAACGGTACTCCGCGAGCGAGTTGGTTTGGTTCTACAAATACTGTTATAAGGAACTGAAACATCAAAACATACTCAAGAAAACAAGTGGCTTCACGTCGTGCTCATTTAGATTGTCAGTGTACATCGGATCGGACAGCATACAGTGTCTATCTATACCGAATTCACACAGAAAAAAGTCTCGTGATGAATAATTGGATGAGCGAACTGCGACGTGAAGACTTCAATTTCACTGACCCCCAAAAAAATTATCTCGGGTGTTTTTTTTTTGTTTGTTTCTTTTTTCTTTCTGTCTGTCTGTTTGTTCGCGCTCTACCGGGCAAACGGCATATGCGATCTTGATGAAAATTTGAGGGGACCTTCGAAATCTCTGAACTTAAGACTTGCCACGTTTTTGGATACAATCGATCAAATATTTCTTAATGATTATCGTACTTTTACGATTTTTTTTTCGAATTTTAATGGGATATTTTCGTGATATTTGGCAAACGGCTACTCTGATCTTGATGAAACTTTAAGGGAAAGTTTAAAATCACTGAAATTATATGTTATGATTTTAGAGACATTTGAAGAAATATTTCTCATAGAAATTGTACGAATTTTGTCCCGGTTTTTAATACGATATTTGCGTGATATTTGGGCCGATTCTGACTAACGGATGGGGCTACAACGTTCATATTTTACACTGACATAAAGATTATGGTGATGTAGTTGTTGGTCAAAATTCATAGAAATAAAGGTTTTAATATTTAAGCCTTTTACAGGTGTATAATTAACAAGTAATATCGAGTAACTTTCGAAAAGGTAATGAGATCCCACTTAAAAAACGTAATCATTGGACAGAAATATTAAAAAAGCTCATCCATCAACGCGACTGGAAAAAGCGTTCGCGAAGCGGCCTAGTATGTAATTATTTGGCAACAAATAAATACCATGCAATACAAACCCAATAATAATGGAACTGGTTGGTTTACCGTGATAATTCATAATAAGCCGCAATAGCCTACTATAATGTTACAAAAGGAGTAGGCATTTGTAGTTACCTACTGTCAAAGTAAAAATATGGCAATGTGTTTTAAACGGGTTTTAAACTGTGATATTTTGTTCTATTTTTGGTTATATGTTTCATTTTAAATTGACCCATTCCTGCCTAGACAATAATTAATATGTCGTTTAGCAGATGTGGCGACCTGCATGCCACTAATAATTCATTTTTACGAAATCGAAATTTGTGCCAATTTTCGGGGGTCAGGCCTAATTTCCTAAAGAGCGGTTGTATACATTTTGTTTTTTAATTGGGGATCACCCAGTGGCGTAGTAACAAATTTTTCTTATAAGTAGGGGAGGGAGGGGGGCTATTAATTCTTGGGTGAGCGTAGTATAATCGTAGCGAACAAAGCAAATTCATCAATTTGTACGGTAGGTTTACAGAAATAAAAGTTTGGATGTAGTTTTCTCTGCCTGCTGGTACAGAGTGCAAAATAAAAATATATGTCTCATGAAAATCACCGTAGGCCCAACTACTTTTTTATTTGCAGCTTGGTATTTCCGTTTCTTCTAGCTCTGTCGGACAATTTATTATTATGATTTGATTTCCAGCGAACCTTCGAATATTTACTGCGTGATTATGCGATAGTAGCGACACGAGCAAAATGAAAAACACACCTATGTGACAATCATGTCATGTCCATGAATGTTTTTGGTTGTGTGCGTGACTCGTCGATCTCTTCCGTGCAAAAGGATTCGACTTCAATTTTGAAAAGTATTTCAGTACAATCATATTTCTCTTAAAAATCGCACACTCTTAATAGCTAGGGTTGCCAGACGTCTCGATAAAATCGAAATAGTCCCGATTTTAGGTGTTGTGTCCCGATTGATTTGTTACAGGACAAAATATGATGTCCCGATTTTATTTAAAATACCACAACTAACATCAATCTTAAGAAACGAATTCTTTTTATAAACAAATTTACAACTTTTTTGAACAATTAACATTTATCTATCATAAATTAAGATGACAAGATTATTTGTGTATTAACCATAGATATTGAACCCCTATTGTAGGCTAGATTAGCAATCTCATATACCTCCGCAAGGCGCGAGCGTAGCAAATTAAGAGTCAATCGGCCCATTTCAAGATGGCGATTTGGCGATTTTGATTGATACTTTTTTTATGCAATAAAGTATCGTACGAGATTGTAGATATTGTTTTAGCTTGTGCAGCATGGTATTGAACAACAGAAACAATACGAAGTTGTTACATAAAGGAATTTAGTAATCATTTGGGTTACAGGCTAGTATGCTTACCTGTCAACCTGGCGGCAATCTTGAGATCTATTTGTGCCACAAATCGCTCCCTTTGATTAACATGTAAACTGGAATTTCAAGATGGCTTCTAATTGTCATGGAAGTGGACCACCGACTGCTAATCTAGCCTACAATAGGGGTTCAATATCTATGGTATTAACTAACAAGTGTGCCATTATAATAGGTAGGGCCTACGCGAAAATATGTAGGGCTATCTATATTTTGTTAATAAAAATGTAAATTCAGTTGATATTAATTCAAACTTGATGTCATAATTTTAAAATAAAAAATAAGAACACTTCACAGGCCAACGAAGTTTTTGAAGGTGACCAAAAAATAATGCCATAAAACGCTATAAAATGCCACTTGAAAATGCTATGTACACGTACGTACCTCAAGCAATTATCCATTAGCAAGTCTGATACTAACATCAATAATACGTGATGCTAGTCTCAATGTAATATAATAATTAGTAGTTGAAAAGCAAAATAAGCACCCTGTCCCGATTTTTTTTAAATTGGCATCTGGCAACTCTACTTCTTTACTTCGTACCTTAACGACCGCAGAAGCACTAGCATAATTTTTTCTTTTTAATAAAATATATATAATATATAACAAGCCTGGCTAGCAAGCACTGAAAGTCCACAGCCCGAGAAACTGGTGATACGTCACCCCCCGACCTGACTTATGTTGGAACCGGGTGTTTGATTATGACTTCCCGGCCAGAACTGAGCACAAAACATAGCTCGCAGAAGAGCTTCACGGATTACTAGTCTGGAGAACCCCCCAATTAAAACCAAGGGAGGAGACGTGGCCTCCTCGTGCACGATGTTCCACTACTACTCTTTCAGAATCTCGGAAGTCACGTGGTTGGTGTCCAGACTATTACGAGGGCAAAATACATTTCAGATACTCTGATTGTTTCTTTAAAATGTGCCCTAGAACTCGCATATATGGGCGAATACCCTAAAACAGTGTTGTTGTTAACAAGAGTTTACAATAATGGATCTCCGTGGTGGGGGGCCAGATCTCCGGGTGGGGGGGCCAGATCTCGGGGGGGGCAGATCTCCGGGGTAGATGGGCCACTTCTCCAGGGTGGGGGGCATGTCTCCGGGTGGGTGGGGGGCCACTTCTCCGGGGTGGGGAGCCAGATCTCTGGGTGGGGGGCCACTTCTCCAGCTAACGGGTGGACTATGCACACAATTAGTTTACCGTTTACGTAACCTAACCATGTGCAGGTCTTAATGTTTGAAGAAGTCATTAAAGAACAAATTACACTAATTTATTTTCAATAAACTACTGCCCACTACGTAGTACTTGACTTGATCCAGGGGCTGACTAATTACAAAAATAGGCCAAAAAATAGGAAATGTGAAATAGGCCTGAAGCAGAGATGGACAAATATTGCAGCAATTTGTTTTATTTGACTGAAACTTAGTTATAGCTTCGATTTGAAAGATACTTGCACAACGTACCAAATCATGCTTTTACGTGCAATTTCATCTATTCAGTCGGTTAGGCCCAGTGGCGTTGGAACCTGGGGGAAAGGGAAAGGGGTGCATTTGTATATAAGATCCACCTCGCAAATATCAGCTAGTATGCCTACCTAGTACGTAGGCGAGTATTTACAAAGCTCTTAAATTAGACGCATTGTAATTGAAAATAATCTAAGAATAACAAATTCCTCACGGAAATCGCTCTTATTTTATTTATTTTTCATCGCCCTCTACCGGTCAAACGGCTAATTGCGACCTTAGTAAAAGTTGTACTTTAGCGGAAGTAGGCCTATGCATCTACAATATATATATAGTTTGTGCATCATTAATTTCATACTGTTGCTGATATATATTTTCTCAAGTTATTTTTGTAAACATGTTAGGGCCTACTTTTGTATTGATTAGTACGCTGGATCCCCGTGGTCATCCATACTAATTGGACAGCTGTCAATAAAGATTGAATTGAATAATAATAATATTAAATTTATTATTGCACAACACAAATGAACACAAATGAATATATATAATAAAATGTATTAAACAGCTAAGGTCCCGGGTTCGATCCCCGATGTAGTCACACTTTTTTAATTTCTGTCTAAAGTAGGTACTAACATAACAGTGTCATAGTCGCCTACTATAAAGCCAAGGTAAAACAACATATATGTGGTTATTTCATAAGACTGACTCGTTTTAAGCATATTTTGGACTTTTGGTTAAGGGTCAAGACAAATTTGTAATATATTAATTAATATAAAAATGCATTAAGTAATAATTTGTTTGTAAACAAAACTATGAAACATGTCAATGGTAAAGACAGTTTGAATTTTATCTGCAGTTAAAATTGAATGTAGGCCCTACTGCCTTGAATATCACAGAAATAATTAAGACACTCCCGTAGGTGGAATTGTTTATATCTATAATTAAATATTAAAATAGATAAATTCAAAGTTAAATATTATTATATTTATAATGATTGATTTGATTTTTTGATTTATAATTAAATATTAAATTAAATAAATTCAAAGTCAACTACGGGAGCGTTTCCCGACTAACCAAATCGAGAAATAAACCCTCGCTCATACCTGCGTAAGGTAATGAATGACATAATAAATAGGCATAATGTTTGTTTCGTCAGTTCAAAGGCAACAGATCTGTTGCAGTACTGTTTCATCCATTCAGATCTATAATGGAACTACAATTCAGAAGTTATATAGTTACCGTCTCGGTGTCTAGTTGGCTAAGGCGCCTACCTGGAATGTGGGAGACTCGGGTTCGACCCCCATCGGGATAATTAACTTCTCAATTGTATTAAATAATTTTATGTTAGGCCATAATATAATTGTTAGGCTAAAGGCTTACATCATCAAGCCGTCCGCGGTGGCACATAATATAGGCTACGATTGGGGCGCTGGTCCGATGCTTATGGCTCTACGAAGACATGGGTTCAAATCCCTCATAAGGATCTTTTTTCTTATTTTTTCTTATTTTTTCTTATTTTTCTTCGTCGTATTTTATCACCAATCATCGTCTCGAATAGCCTTGTTGGTTCATTAACAGAGACGTTAAGCAACAAAATCATCAATATCATCGTTTTGGTCAATATTCTTATATTGGGACAGAGTTGCTTCGAATTATAAAATTATATATTTTTAGGGTTGATAACTCGCACTAACCGTAGCCTCGTAGTCGTATAGCGTTATCAGTTATGTATTATTTGAATTGTTAAAACCATATTCAAGCCTTAATATAAGCTTTGTGGCTCAATTGGATTGGATATTGCTTAACGTCTCATATTTATGCAACTTGGCTAATCGAGACGAATGGAGGCTCAAAGTTATATTAATTTGTGCATGTGATAATTATCTATATTCATGCATTAAGGCTATTCGAGACGATGAATGGCGATAGATGACGATAAGGACGTTAAAAAACATGCCTTATGCATGCGGGATTCGAACCCACGTCCTCGCACGCTTCGGACCAGCGCGTTTAATCTTGTGTGCCCCCGCGGACGGCCGCTAGCTCGAAGCTTATAGCTCTACGAGGACGACTTATGCGGGATTCGAACCCACGTCCTCGTAGAGCCATAAACTTTGAGCTAGAGGCCGTCCGCGGTGGCACACAAGATTAAACTTCACTGGTCCGAAGCGTACTTCATCGTCATATCACCACTCATCGTCTCTATAATAGCGTTAGTGCATTGATATGAGACGAAAAGCAACCAAAATCATCATCGAACCAGCGCGCTAATCGTATGTGTCACCGCGGACGGCTGTGCATGTAGGCGTACCGATTAATTAATTAATTTAACAAAAGATAAACATCTCCATTTTCCAATTATTCACTGTATTTGATTACCGATACTTCTTTCTTTTAGTGGAGTAAAGATGTCTAACTATAGTGCAAAATGTGATACCAGCGTAAAAATTTGCAATAATATTGATTTTGTAATGAGAAATTCGAAAACAACTGGCTCCACGATGGGGTCTTATTATTTAACAATTAATTAATTAATTAAAATTAATTACCCTAGTTTACTTTGCGACACGAATTTCAAAGTGTCAATAAATTAGTCATGTTTGGTATTAATCAAGAGCATTTTTCACCTATATAAAGAAAAAAACGTTGAAAACATAAATTGAAATATACATATTTTATAGTTAAAATGTTCATTTCGCCGTTTTTTTAGTTTTTGAACCAAAAGACCAACGCTAAAGTAAAATTTATTCTAATCAATGATATCACAGTGTTCACAAAAGAGGTGGTAAATAAAATTAATATATCATTTTTCAATTTTCAATAAAAGTAATTACAATATATTTAACACACATTACAATATGGAGTCAAGATGTCTAACTATGGTACAAAATATGATTGATACCAACTTAAAAATTTAGCAATCTTAAAGCTTTTATAATGAGGAATTCGAAAATAACTGGCTCCAAGCTGAGTGTTTAGTATTTAACTATTAATTGATTAATTAACATTAATTAGTTAATTTAGTCCTAAAATTTCAAAGTGAAGACAAATTTGTAGTGTTTGGTATCAATTGAAAGCATTTTTCTCCAACATTAAGAAAAAAAATACATTAAAAAAATGTATTGAAATATAAATATGTTATAGTTAAATATGTTGATTTTGTGATTTTTTTAGTTTTTGAACTAAAAGATCAACTTTAAAGTAAAATTTACTCTAACCAATGATAACTCAGTGTTCACAAAAGAGCTGGTAACTAAAATTAATGTATCATTTTTCAATTTCCAATAATAGTAATTACAATATATTTTACACAAATTAACTTATTTTCTTAAATTGAAAAGTTACAGAAACATGTTGTGTGACGTAGCAAAATGCATCATTTGACTTGTCAATCTTAAAGATTTTGTAATGAAAATTTCGAAAATCACTGGCTTCAGGCTGAGTTTTGAGTATTAAGCGTCAACATTCGCTATTATATGGTGGTATCAAGCACTATCGTCACGTGGGGGATAGTTGCATGTTCCTAACGAAGACTTCAATTTCGCTTCACCCAGAGACAAATAGCTCTGATGCTAGTTGGTTGTTGGTGCTTGTTGGTGACAAATGCTTTCATTTGATACCAAACATGACAAATTTATCTTCACTTTGAAATTTTTGGACCAATTAATTAATTAATTAATTAATTAAATTAATCAATCATAGTTAAATACTCAAAACTCAGCCTGGAGCTAGTGATTTTCGAAATTCTTATTAAAAAGTCTTTAAGATTGATATAAACGAGTCAAATGATGCATTTTTGCATCGGAAAAAGCTGTTTCCTAATGCCGTAACGTACGTCGTTGCATGATATGCCGTGACGTACGTCGTTGCATGATGGCCTCCGCCTAGGGAACGCCTGGATCTGATATCATCAGGTTGTTAATATTTTGGCTCAAATATAACGAAAACAACGAATAAAAAAATTTAATTTCAGTTTCCGAACAGGCTCGAAACTATCAAAGAATAATGATTGAGAGTGCATGCGTACGCCCACTTTTAAGCCTAGAAGTGGGAGACCTTATGTCAAGCTAATGCTCCATCATCACAGGTGTTGAATGAACTACCTTACAGTTTTATGTTATTCATAAAAAGTTTTAATATAAAGTCTTCACGAGACAGACATGTACACGGCAGGCTCGTAAGCACTCAAATTCAGATGTACAATGCTCTGGAGAAAAATTGAAACGACGTATACGTGAATTCTAAAATGCACAAGACACAGATATTTTTATGCAGTACAACATACAACAAACAGAATTGATGTATGTAATAAACCCTACTATATAGTATACCATTGGTACACATAAAGTCGATGCAACGGGAAAAAGAAGAGGCTTCGTATAGTAGGGTTTATTACATAAAGCAATTCTGTTTGTTGTATGTTCTTCTGCATAAAAATAACTGTGTCTTGCGCTTTTTAGAATTCACGTATGTAGTTTCAATTTTTCTCCAGAGCGTTGTACATTTGAATTTGAGTGCTTACGGGCGTGTCAAGGTCATATCTGTCTCGTGAACACTCTTTAAAGTTTAAACGTCGCGTACAATATTTTTTCCCAGTTAAAGGGGCTATTAAGTCAAAAAATTATTTTTTACCACATGATCTATAGCACAATACTACACTAAAATGACAGTTTAAAAAATTATATCTTGTAACTGTGATTTAACACGAATTTAAAAAAAAATTAACTAGAAATTTGCGAAAATTGGTGTTTTGGGAAATTTCTTAAATCGGCTTTCACCTGCTTCTTTTTTGGTCCACATAGTTGCAAGAGCATAGTACTAATCTAAAATGCCTATTTTTTACATCGTGTCTTGAAACTGTGCCCAAATATACCCTCAAACACGCAAAAATATGCATTCCAAAATCACACCCCATCTTTGTAATCAGCATATTATGACCGAACTACTTGCCTAAATTACAAAACAAAATATAAAGAATTTACAGAAAAGGCTGTAGAGTACGTCAACAATGGTCAATATTTTTTGGGATCAAAATCCTCCAAGGTCACGGGGCATAAAGATCGTCCCCATGTTATTTCTTATGGGAGATTTTCGCCGATGGGACCTAGCTGGAAAAATGTCATGTTTGACCATTTTTGGGGAGGTCATGGTGGCCCCAATAATTTTTATGTTAATTGCTAAATTCATTACTAGTTAGCCTGAATTTAAATATTTTTTTTAGTTTAGCGGTTAAATACCCCTTTAAACTGACGAAAACATCCTACCCTACTCCCGAGGAACTTCAAATGTTATCGTCACCGAAGTTCAACTTTCACGCCTTTTTAGTAGGCCTAGTGGCGCGAGCTGGCTCGACCATCTGACGGAAGTAGAAGCTTATTTTCAGAGAGTTACTCGAGGTAGCCAGCTCGAGCGATTTACTTACTCGATCGTCTGACACCGCTTTTGCTTGTCTTTATTGAGGGTTGACATCAGTCGTGATCTATTTCAAGTGCAGTAGGAGGGCCGGGCGGAGGCTACACATTGCGGACGGTTCGCGACGTGTTACCCGCCGCATGGGCGACGACTACACATGGCGGTCTCTCCGCGCGGGAATCCGGGAGGCCAGTATAAAAACAACATCGAACAACATCGGCCTTGAGCAAAATCGCAGACACGCAACCGCACTGTGTAGTCTCTCTCTTTCAACATTTGTGCTGACCTTGGTCTGTGCGGCCGGGCCGTCCGCAACGATCTCTTCCCGCTGCGGAATCTCCCGCGTCTGTGTAGCCGCTCTCATCTAAAACCATGTGTTGCCCTTCTTTTGCGAACCCCCTGCTTGGGGCTACACAGTGCGAATTCTCCGCGACGAACGGTCCGCAACGGGTTCGCAAAAGAAGGTCAACACATTGTTTTAGATGAGAGCGGCTACACAGACGCGGGCGTTTCGCATGCGGTAATTTTGACCGCAGCATGTCGAGCTCGATGCGGAGCGCCTGTCCCCGCAGACCAAGGTCAACACATTCAGTTGATTGAGAGCGACTACACAGTGCGGTTGCGTGTCTGCGATTTTGCTCAAGGCCGATGTTGTGTGATGTTGTTTTTCACTGGTCTCCCCGATTCCCTGGAAACTACACCACAGTTCAATTTGTGAGTCACAAATTAATTTGAACTGTTGGGTAGGGTAGTTTCTATTGTCACAACTTTGTCATTCATATAAATTTGTAGTGAACGGTACTTATTCCTTTGTTTTGTTTACGTTGTTCAATTTACAAACAACACATAGGTACCGGTGGGCCTAGCCTACCCAAAGAAGAATCTAATTTAAATCCTTAGCCAACGCACATAAATATCAAATACCGGTACGCGTATCTAGGAAATCATAAAGGGGGGTTTCAACAAATTGGTTAAAGGTTAAGTGGTGGGTCTGAGGGGCTTGACGGAAAAAATTTCTACTTCAAGGTCAATTTGGTGAAAATCTGTGCGTTTTAAAGCATCACAACGACAAACTTTTTAGCTACTCAAATCCTGTTTAAAATCCAAAAGTTTTCTCTTTCAAGGTCATTTTGGTAAAAATCTGTACGTTTTAATTCACCAGCTAAACTACTAAAAATATATTTCATTCGGTCCAACTAGTTATGAATTTAGAAATTTTACTATAGAATAGAAACTAAATAAAATCTATATATTCTATTCACCAGCTAAACTCAAAAAAATATATTTCTTCAGTCCAACTAGTTATGAATTTAGAAATTTTAACAGAAACATTATTGGGTCCACCATTACCCGAAAAAAATGTAAAACTTCTTATTTTTCGAGCTAGGTCCCATCGCTAAAAATCTTCCATAAGAAATAACATGGGAACGATCTTTATGCTCTGTGACCTTGGAGGATTTTGATCCCAAAAAATAGCAATTATTCACGTACTCTGCAGCCTTTTCTGTAAATCCGCTATGTTTTGTTTTGTAATTTGAGCAAGTGGTTCGTTCAAAATATGCTGATTACCAAGAAGAGGTGTAATTTTGGGATGCATATTATTGCGTGTTTAGGTGTATATGTGGGCACAGTTTCAAGACACGATGTTGGAAAGAGCCATTTTTGGATGAGCGTAGCGAGCGAAGCGAAGATTCCATTTCACTACACTGGAGAAAAAAATCCGGAATGTTTTGTTTTTTTGTCTGTTTGTTAACACGATTCCGGCTAAACCGATACTCCAATTGCGATGAAATTTCCTGGAGACCTTCGAAATCTCTGAACTTAGAGCTGCCACGTTTTTGAGCGCAATCGAAAAATTATTTCTCATTAAAACCGCAATTTTACGATTTTTTCGATTTTTTAAAAATTTCTTCGACTTATAACACATTACTTTATCCGATTTTAATGATTTTTTCACAGAACCTTAATTTTATGAATTAATACATTCCTGTGAAATTTCAAAGCAATCGAAAAATTATTTCTTATGGAAATCACAATTTTACAATTTTTTTTTAAATTTTAAAACATTTTTTGACTTATAACACCTACCGGTACATGCTTTATCCGATTGTAATGATTTTTTCACAGAACCTAATTTTATGAATTAATATATTCGTGTGAAATTTGAGCGCAATCGAAAATTAATTTCTCATGAAAATCGCAATTTTACGCTTTTTTCGTTTAAAAAAACATACGCTCATCCAACAACGCGCCTGAAAAGCGTTTACGAAGCTTCCTAATTTTAACATAAAGTTGACAAGCGTTTGAACTCACGTCCGTGCTAGCTTCAAGTCAATGCTAGATTTAAATAAACTAATATTAATAGTGTAGGCCCACTGGTACCACATGTTTTTATGTCTGTTGTGTAATGTATTTTTGGATGAGCGTAGCGAGCGAAGCGAAGATTCCATTTCACTACACTGGAGAAAAAAATCCGGAATGTTTTTTTTTCTTGTATTTTTGTCCGTTTGCTAACACCTGTGCTAGCACGATTCCGGCTAAACCGATACTCTAATTGCGATGAAATTTTCTGGAGGCCTTCGAAATCTCTGAACTTAGAACTGTCACGTTTTTGAGCGCAATCGAAAAATTATTTCTCATTAAAATCGCAATTTTACGATTTTTTTCGATTTTTTTTTTAAATTTCTTCGACTTATAAGTTATAACACCTACATGCTTTATCCGATTGTAATGATTTTTTCACAGTACCTTAATTTTATGGATTAATGTATTCCTGTGAAATTTGAGCGCAATCGAAAAATTATTTCTTATAAAAATCGCAATTTTACGATTTTTTTTGTCTATTTTTAAAACATTCTTCGACTTAACACCTACATGCTTTATCCGATTGTAATGATTTTTTTCTCAGAACCTTAATTTTATGAATTAATATATTGGTGTGAAATTTGAGCACGATCGAAAAAAAATTTCTCATGAAAATCGCAATTTTACGCTTTTTTTGTTTAAAAAACATACGCTCATCCAACAACGCACCTGAAAAAGCGTTTGCGAAGCTTCCTAGTAGCACAGATAACAGAGTACTCTATTATCCGTGCTAGTAGATTGGTACGATGCTCTAGTATGTATGTGGAACAAAAAAGAAGCAGGTTAAAACCGATTTAAGCAATTTCCCAAAACGCCAATTTTCTCAATTTTCTGGACAAAAAAATGAAAAATTCGTGTAAAACCACAGTACCTATGTAACAAGATATAATTTTTTAAACGGTCATTTTAGTGTTTTTAGTGTTTTGCTATAGATTATGTGCTAAAGAATAATTTTTGGGGGTAATAACCTCTTTAAGCATCACAATAACCAAATTTGTAGGCCGATCTACTAAATCCTCTTTTGGTCAGATGGTAATTATTTCCTTTTAGTATTGCAATAAAACAGTAGAGTCTATTCTTTACTCTCATTTAAACGTTTAAGTGCACTTTCACACTTTTTTGGGGCAAAATATGCAACTAAAATATTATGAAAAAAATAGGTAATTGGCTTTGAAACCTGGCTCTATTACAAAATCAAAACTATTTTTTTTTCAAATTGTTTCTGATTGGGCACATGGCAAATATTGCCTCTTCAAAATAATTTCAAACTTCAGTTTGCCCTAGCACACCAATCAAAGTAGGTAGTTGTGTTTTTGTGACATTAATTTTCAAATTGTGTTCTAGAAGCTGACTGAGAGAAAAAAGGAGTTTTTTTTTTTAAATTTGTCTTTCTTTCCTGCGATTTTTTTTCGTTCGGTATAAAATACCGGCAAACTAAAAACTTCACAGGAAAGATTATAAAAAAACTCCTTTTTCTATCAGTCAGCTTCTAGGACACAAGTTGAAAATTAATGTCACAAAAACACAATTACCTTCGTTGAATGATGTGCTAGGGCGAATTGAAGTTTGAAATAATTTTGAAGAGGCAATATTTGCCATGTGTCCGATCAGAAAAATTTGGGGAAAAAAAATTATTTTCTAATAGAGCCAGGTTTTAAAGCCGTTAACAAAATTTTGACTTGGTTGCATTATTGAGAAAATAGAAAAACGCGGTTGATTACCTTAAAGGTATAACCTATAGGCCCTACTGCTAACTAATATGGGTCTTTCTGTGGTAACTCACACATCATTTTGAAGAAATTTTGTTCTATTATGTTTATGTGTCATCCAATATGCCAAATTACTTCATTAAAACAGTTTAAGGGCATCAATCTAAGTAGAACCCTTGATTTTAACCTTCCAATTTTGGTGCAGCTGAAAATGTTTTAAATTCCTTCCCAATTCAATTTAGGCTACTATAAGCCAACTTGGTTTTGTGTGATAGGCTAGGCCTATGGTAGCAGCAATAAGCAATATAATATAGGGGTAAGTAAGGAACACTTTTAACTTTTAAAACTTTTCATCTTTGACTTTCTGTAAAAAGTTGTTGGCCTACAATTGATTGTTTTTAAGATTTTTGTTGCTGTACATTATTCATTGCACTGCTGATAATGTAGGGAATAACTTGTAGGCCCTATGCCATTTTCAAAAACATGTAGGCCTAGAAGGAAAAAAATTAAATGTAAAAAGTGGTATTGTTCCTCTATTTACCCAGTCATTTTGGGGTAAATGGGAACAGACAACACTGTAGGTTAATGGTGTGAGGTAAAAAAAATGAGATAAATAGGAACAGACAAGTATGATTTCAAAAAAAAAAGTCAAAATGTTAAAAACTGGAATTTATGTAAGAAAACTATGTCAGATTATAAAAAAAATGGAGCGGAGTGGAGCGCCACATTTGTGGCAAAGAAATGTTCTTAGTTGTTTGTGGCAATAGGATGAATTTAATGTTTAGGCTATTCTATATCAACCTTTCAAATAAGTGGAAAAATTGGGAAGGGGGGGGGGGGTGAATTTATCTTTTGAAAACAAATTTTATCAACAGTAGGAATATGGGGTAATTAGGAACGCACAAAGGAATGCAATCAATCCTGTGGGAATCTTGTCAATATGATGCACTGAGATGATATTTTCCCATGTGACAGAAGAAATTGAGGGAAAAGCAGAAAAAAGGCCTCCACGACAAGGCAATTTTCACAACACCTGGTCAACCAGAATGGTCAAATAGAGATGGCTGTGAAGATCAAGAAATGTTCTACCCATAAGTTAGGCCTAACTAACTGTGTTGTTCCTTTTTACCCCACTTGTTCCTAATTAACCCTACCCCAATTTGGAGGTTGTGAGGGGTAAGTGAGAACAGAGGCGTAACAGCATTGGAGTAGGATAAACAAATACTACAAACCAATTGTAAAGCCATGTTCATAGTTGTGGGGAACTTTTTAGTTTTTATATGTCAAAATATTATTTGGGGTAGGTCTAGGCCTACTCTTTGGACATCGAATTATTTTCTAACGTTTTTCTGACTGAAATTTACATCAACTTTTTAGTGTAGGATAGTTTAAAAAGATACCTAAGAGAAAACTTGTATATTAACATACTTATTATTTTTTATTTAACGTCTATCCTATTCAGTTATAAAAACTGATTTACAAAGGAGGACAACTAAATAAATCTAATTACATAGATGCAGAAACAACAATAAATTAGGTAAAACGAATTAAGCTTAGCTGATTTGTCTATGTTGTTGAGAAAATAAAAAGGTTAGGCCTACATGGAATATTTTTTATTATTTTCAGATCATATGGGGTAGATATAAGGGCTGTTTGGTATTTAGGCCTACCCCACTTACCCCTATAACGACTTTGACTCTTAATTAATGTCAAATTCTTCCTTCCCATCCACCGCCAAAATAAATATTAGCCAGGCCCTAGGCCATATTCTGATCTGTTTTGTTTTTAATTTCATAAATCATTATCGGTACCGGTATTTAATTCTATATGCTTCCAGGAGAAAATTGACTAAACAGTTGGTAGGTAGGCCTAACTCATGTAGGACCATCATTAGGCCTAATACAAATAGGCCTACTAGTAGTCATAATGACAAAATCTAACTTTTTTTTTAAGTACAGTAGGTATTATTATTGGTATTAGGTTAAGAAGTTGGCCTTATAAATACTGTAATGTTGGGTTAAGGTTTACTGACAGAAAAGCATGTTTGTTCCACCTTGATGAAAGTAAAAATTAGGCTTAGACTGGGATAGAGATTTTTAGTATCTAGCGCACTACACCAGTGGCGGAACTTTGTTTCATGGGGCCGCCCGCAAAATTTCTATTGGGGCCCCCCAACAGATACACACATACACAGGTTCAGTGTTGTATTCACTATTCAGGCTTTTCATCCCGGGGGGCCTTATATAATATCTCGAGGGTATTATATAAGGACCAAGTACCCCCCAATCCCCCAACAATAGTACCACAGGCAAAAATTTTGAAAATCAGGTTTTTAGAGTACGTTTGGTGCGTTTTAGAAAAAAAAAAATTTGTGGGCTGAATGCAATACCATAATAATGTAGTTTTTGTGTGTTGTTGTGTTGTGGACGCTAAAAGTTCCTAAATATCCGCTTGATTTCACCTTCAAACCACTAGATTCACAAAACGGTCATTTTAGCAACAAAAACAAATACAATATTTTCCAAACAGGGTGAAATACTGCGGTTTTTTTTTACGAAATTTTTTTTAACGGGGCCCCTAAACGGGCCTTGCGGGCGCCTAGTTCCGCCACTGCACAACACCTCTGGAAAAATGCTTGTGAAAATATGAGAGTTCAAAAATAAAGACACTAAGCCTAGTTCTACACTGATCAGGGCCGGCTCGTGGGTAGGGCGACCCGGGCGACCGCCCGGGGCGCTGAGATTTAGGGGGCGCAAAATTTTGGAATGTACAATATTTTTAATTCACATCCCAGTCTATTGAGGCTAGCCTATGATAAGCTTTACAGAACAATATATTTTTTCTGACTCACTAGGGAGCAACGTTATATAAGAGTCCAGAGAGTTTCTAGTTTCGAGTATCGACTGCACAAAAATTACATTATTTTGGTATTGTATTCAGTTCACTACTTTTTTCTAAAACCCACCAAACTCATTTTAAAAACCTAATTTTCCAAATTTTTGCCTGCGGCGCTGTTGTTGGCCCCCAAACCCAAACTAAGACAGACTTTCATCTCTTGCCATGCTTTCGATCGAAAATGACGAAGCCCATCAGCTTGATCTCGCGTCGCTTGTAAAAGTGTTTGCCGAAACCAAAGCAAGGCGCGTTAACTTGAAATAATTGAAAAAGGAATAGTGTAGAAAAAAAATCAAATTAATAATGTTATTAAATATTTCATTCATAAAACTGACAATAAAGAGCTGCTGACTTATGTTGATCAACACGAATATTCTGTATTCAATTAAAAAAAAATATATATTTCCATTATCTGACTTCCTAGTTCTAAACCATTTTCATCAACTTTTTTGAATGATGACTTTCCGAGGTCTCAGACTCCCATTGTAGGCGGATGTAGAGGTAAAAACCTCCTTGTGTTAATTTGGGGGGGGGGGGGCGCTAAAAAATCACTTGCCCAGGGCGCCAAAATGTCACGAGCCGGCCCTGACACTGATCATCAAATTATTTGAGGAACTGAATAGTAGACTCCAAAGTTAATAAACTGATTTCTTAAATTGTTTATTCTAGGCATAGGCCTATCCGCAAATAAGGCCTACATGTGTGCAATATTGTTATAATTTAACATTAGGCCTAGTGTGCACTGACCTTTTTTATGTCTATTTGTAAATGCTTGACCATAACCCTACCTGCCCTTAGGCCTATCCTATGTATTTGCATTTTATTGTCTACCTTCATTCAATAAAATCATAAGACCACAATAGCTTTGTTCGCCTGTCCACCACTAGTGCTACACTGTTTTACACGTGCACTGAGCAGTGTACGGCGGAAGTACTTCTTTTTAAAGGAAACAGTATGTCAGTGTAGCACGAGTGTTGCCCACAAAAAAACACACTTTACACTTTTAGTGTAGTTTCCTCCTACACGACCAAAATAGCCAGTGTAATCTAGTGTAGCACTGGCAGCACTAGTGCTACACTGAAGGTACAGAAAAACGACCACATACTAACTACACTGACTTACACTGACACAAAAAAACAGCCATTCGTCTACACTGACTTACACTAGTGTAAAGTGTTGGACAGGCGAACAAAGCTAATGCTTTTTAGTCACTGTGAACCAAGCTCCTAAACTAAAACAAACAAAAACTTTTACATGGCCGAGGCCTATAGGGCCTACCTACTTGGTTGAAGATGAGAAACTGAAACTAAATAATATGCTATAACACATTTTACAAAAATGTCAATGCTCAAAATGTAATTTTACACTTTGCTAGTTGTATTCTATAATTGTCCAAAAACGGTAATAATGTAACGGTTGGTAGTAAGTTTTCAAACCCCGAGCATAAATAAAAAGGCCTAAATGGAAATTTGCTGATTGTAGGCTAAGCCTAAATCCCTTTTTCATTCAGCATCTTTTATGGACTTTTTAAGACATGGGTCAGACGGCGATACAATTGTCTAATGTAATTCCCAATTCGTGTCTCCGGAGCTGGACAAACCAAATTCCCAATTCGTGTCTCCGGAGCTGGACAAACCAAAATGTTCCCCATGTGGACCTATAGGGTGAGGGAGAGAGGGGGGAGGGAGAGAGAGAGAGAGAGAATGTCCTGCCTGGGATATGTCTGTCGGCTCGCTAGGAAACCCTGGGGCCAAGAATAGACCATGTATCCCAACCGGCCTGTACACAACTCTGGCTCAACTTCAGCATTCCAAATTAGCTAAAAGAATATAACTTCCTATAATATAATGATGATTCGAAAGGGCCTCATGATTGATTCCTACTAAAGACGACCACACTCCACTCCCACCGCTTATCTTCACAGAACTGTTGTGACGGATTCTATGATTAACTATTCTCTTGTCAAACCGCGCATTGTAGCATCGAGGTCATTCATGGACCATATCGAAAGGTTGTACAATGTACCTAGGCCTATACAAAGCAAGATGTTTCTTACTATACCTGTACCAAAATATTAGGGATAAGTCTAAGTGGGCTAAGTGCCAGTGCACAGGTGGTGTCCTCCAAAGGCGGAAGTAAGCCTTCCCCTACGCAACCCTTCACACCCGAAAATTAGGTCTAGGCCCTAGGGCATACCTACTAATAGTCATTAGAAACTCGTTCTTAGGGCATAGGCCTAGGTATTATTTTACACAAACGTTAGAAACTAGCTGGATTATGGAAACTTGAAAACTGGGAATCTATCTTCCGAGTTTAGGTTATTAGGTCAAACATGTTCGTGTATCGAATATATTGTCATCATTGAGTACGGCTTTAGGCGAAGCTGGTGCTGGGAAATATAAGTTATGTAGGCGTAGCTTTAAAGAGTCTAGGCCAAATTAGAGACAGGTAGGCCTAGGCTTCTTCACCTTGCAGTGTCTTATTGATTCGGGTATTTTTTCTGACATGTGACCCAACAACCCACGAAGAACTGGTTGCATCAAAACAAAATGCTTAGCCACACATGTTGTGATGGGGCCTAGTAGGCAGCCTCACGCACCACAATAACATGCTAGGCCTTACAAAGTGGACAAGTTAATAATAAATTAACAATACAAATAACAAAAGTAACTCATGATTTTCCCCATTTGCAAAAAAAATTTCGAAACAGTCGCGGGCGGTACTTTTTCCCTCTGCTGCGATCAATCATAAAAAACTTATATGGTTCCCCCCGGGGGCCTACATGCATAATACACATTACGTCATAAGCCAAACAGGAAACTGTTGCATCAAGAGAACGTCAATAATCACAAACAGAAAATATACTGGGCCTATGCCAACACTGCCTTACCTTTTCTTTCGCTCTGCCAGCGTGTTTTTGCACTGACTTGGCAAGCAAAGCACCTTTACTCTCAGCCATCTTACTAGAACGAGTGCCGTGGAACTGATTTTATTTTAACCTTCGTTAGGTTAGAGTGAAAGCTTTTTAGCATGCTGTTGGTCAAACTGGTACAGAAATAATGGTGCTGCCCCCTGTGATGCTAGAATGTCATTACGAATCGAGCCGAGTACAGACCACTGGTACAGACACTAACACTAGCCCAAAGATCGCAGCACTGCCTGTTAACCGTAACGACGCCGGGAAGCCGCTTTAGGCTGGGATGGATGAAATTCTTTCTTACCGACTACTGGCCATCGTCGATACCACCAAAGAAGTTTACGAATTACGATCTCAGAACGATGTGCGAGAATGGTAGCAAGAATGGGACCGTATACACCCGCTAAGCTCAAAAAATATATTTCATTCAGTCTAACTAGTTATGAATTTAGAAATTAACAGAAAAATTATTGGGTCCACCATAACTCCCCCCCCCCCCCCAAAAAAAAAAGGTTAAACTTTTTTTATTTTTTTCGAGCTGGGCCCCCTATCTCTAGGGGGGGGCCGAAAAACAACATTTTTTTTTTTTTTTAATCGTAATAAACCGCGGAAAGTTGCGAATTGTGGACTAAAATGCAAAAAAAAATTTGAAAATCGGTTCAATCTTTCCGGGCCGCATTTGTGCTCTAAAGTTTCCAAAATTTGGAAATTTTGATTTTGATTTTTTTTTTTGTTAGTTTAATCCGGGAAAAAATTGCGAATTGGGAAGACTAAAAAAGGGGAAAAAAATAAAAAAATCGGTTTATATCTTCCGGGCGCGATTTTCTCAAAAATTTTAAAAAAATTTTGAAAATTCACATTTTTAAAAGATAATTTTTAATATTTTTAACATGAAGAAAATTTAAAATATGAAAAATTCGAGCTTTTGCATTCGGGGAAAAGGCTAAATTTTAAAAAAGTTAAATTACGTAAAAAAGTGAATTTTTTTTTAAATTTTGGAAAAGTTTAGAGCACATGCGCGACCGGAAGACATAAACCGATTTTTTTTATTTTTTTTACCCTTTTTAGTCTTCCCAATTCGCAACTTTTCCGCGGTATTACAACTAAAATAATAATAAAAAAAAAAAAAAAATTCCAAATTTTGGAAAACTTTAGAGCACATGCGCGACCGGAAGATATGAACCGATTTTTAAATTTTTTTTTTTAAAATTTTTTAGTCTCCACAATTCGCAACTTTTCCGCGGTATTACGACTTTAAAAAAAAAATATGTTGTTTTTCGGCCCACCCTATGATCTCTATATTGATCTACTGCGTATGCTACACTAGGCCGCTCCGCGAACGCTTTTTTTAGTCGCGTTGATGGATGAGCTTTTTTGTAAGTTTTTAGTTTGAGTGGGATAACTGTACCTTTGCAAGTGCTTTTTGAATGCATTGTAAGTGATTGTTGTCAAGTTTCTATAGTAACTTGTTAATTGTTATTATATACCTTAAAAAAAACTCATATTAAAACCTTTATTCTATAGATTCTGGCTAACTTTTTCTACTTTTTCTTTCAAAAAGGCAATACATCACCAATACCTTAATGTCCATGTACAATATGAACATTGTAGCCCCTCCCGTTTGGTCAGAATCGGCCCAAATGTCACGAAAATATCGCACTAAAAATCGAAAAAAAATCGTAAAAGTACGATATTCATGAGAAATATTTCTTCGATTGTACCCAAAAAACGTGGCAGGTCTAAGTTCAGAGATTTCGAAGGACCCCTCCAATTTTCATCATGATCGCATATGCCGTTTGCCCGGTAGAGAGCGAACAAACAGACAAGAAAAAAAAACATTGGAGCTAAATTTTTTGAGTGGTCAGTGAAATTGAAATCTTCGCTTCGCTCATCCAATAACTTTGAAGACACCCTTGGGGGCTAATGTTATTTCTTATGGGGCGGCCATGTTGGAGGGCAAAACTTTACATATTTACGGCAAACATGCCTTTGTGCGTTGCGTTGAGGTGCACAAAACGATTTTTCAATGCGGAAAACCTAATCGAAACCCTAATCGTGATGTTTATTTAGTTTTACAGTAAGAAACACCGTTTATTTTTAATTATATATATTAATTGGATGAGCGTAGCGAGCGATGCGAAAATTACATTCTACTACACTGAAGAAAAAAATCCGGAATGTTTTTTTTCTTTCTATTCTTTTTATTCTTGTGTGTTTGTTAACACGATTCCGGCTAAACCGATTCTCCAATTGCGATGAAATTTTCTGGAGGCCTTCGAAATCTCTGAACTTAGAACTGCCACGTTTTTGAGCGCAATCAAAAAATTGTTTCTAATTAAAATCTCAATTTTACGATTTTTTTCGATTTTTAAAACATTTCTTCGACTGATAACACCTGCATGCTTTATCCGATTGTAATGGTTTTTCACAGAACCTTAATTTAATGAACTAATATATTCCTGTGAAATTTAAGTGTAATCGAAAAAGTATTTCTCCTGAAAATCGCAATTTTACTATTTGTTTCGATTTTTTTAATTTCTTCGACTTATAAGACCTACATGCTTTATCTGATTGTAATAATTTTTTCACGGAACCTTAATTTTATGAATTAATATATTCGTGAAAAATTTGAGCGTAATCGAAAAATTATTTCTCATGAAAATCTCAATTTTACGTTTTTTTTTTCGTTTAAAAAAAATGACGCTCATCCAACAACTCGCCTGAAAAAGCGTTTGCGAAGCTTCCTAGTTAGTTAATTTGTCATAATGTACCAGGATGTGCGGAGGAGAGACCCGCTCTGACGTAGAAAGAGGAGGTTTCTCACGCAGTTGTCTTTTGTCATCGTGCGTCTTGTCGCTCTCTCGTCGTCGGAAGGGATATGGGGGCCCCCCCATATCACACACAACGACTGTCAGAACTCGCCTCCAGTTTTGGGGACTAAATTACCTCTATTACACTAGCTGATGTTTGCGAGATGGACTTTGCCTCTTTTCTTCCCTTGTACAGCTGTTGTACGATCGGCAGAGAAATACCCTGTACCCTACCCCAGGCCGAGACGGGGAGTTGATTGGATGAGCGTAGCAAAGATTCCATTCTACTACACTTGGAAAAAAATCCGGATTTTTTTCTTTCTTTCTTTCTTTCTTTTTCTTCTGTTTGTATTTTTGTGTGTTTGTCAACACGATTCCGGCTAAACCGATACTCCAATTGCGATGACAATTTCTGGAGGCCTTCGAAATTTCTGAACTTAGAACTGCCACGTTTTTGAGCGCAATCAAAATATTATTTCTCATGAAAATCGCAATTTTACGATTTTTTTTTCGATTTTTAAAACATTTCTTCGACTTATAACACCTACATGCTTTATCCGATTGTAATGGTTTCACAAAACCTTAATTTTATGAATTAATATATTCGTGTGAAATTTGAGCGTAATCGAAAAATTATGTCTCATAAAATTCGCAATTTTACGATTTTTTTTAAATTACGATTTTTTTCGTTTTTTAACAAATTTCTTCGACTTAGTAATGATTTTTTTCACAGAACAACAGAAAATCTGCATATCATATGGCAGCTCAATGCACCAATTACTCTCATCCAGCAACGCGCCTGAAAAAGCGTTTGCGAAGCTTCCTAGTGATAAAATTTTTAATTAAACATATCTTTATGCCGATGATATTTTAACAGTCTGCAGTGGACATAATCTAGAAACATTTTTGAGACAAATAAATGAAGATTTATGCAGACTGGAACAATGGCTTAGTTATAACAGGATGATACCTAATGTAAAAAAGACAAAGGTAGTCAGTGATAATATGCAACAAACAAGTGAGAAAGAAAAATCCTCAATTATGTAAAATTGAATTAAAAATTGGAGGAGAAATAGTAGAGATAGTATCCGACTTCAAATATTTAGGTATAATAAAAACCTAACTCTTGAAAAAATGGACAAGAAACCATCAAGAAATTAGCCAGGAAGGTAGGGCTATTTCAAAGAATGTGTAGCTGTTTGCCAATTGGTATAGCAAAATAACATTTGCCAGGCAATAATAACTCCACACTTTTTGACTATTCCAGCTCTGTTTTATTTTTAAAATTTTATTTCTATTATATTTATTTTTTATTTTACATTTAATTACTGAATTTGCGCTTTTCAACGCACAACCATTAATGAGGAGTCATTTTCAACTAACTTGAGGTGTATTGTACTTAATATTATATTATCACGACAGAAGGTCTGTCAACTCTACATTCTCAATGCTCCACAACTCACTCTACCAACATGGCAAAACGCATTTTTTGTCCCCTGTATAAGTAACCATCCTACATTTGAGGGTTTCAGACCCGGTATTGTATATGTAAGCGAGAACACATGCTCGTTCATTGCATAATTTAAGCTAAGCTATGCTCTTAAACTCACCAAATAAAATCTATAAAATAAACAAGTAACAACAATAACAACAACTAGCAGTGCTGCAAAGTATCAGAGTACCTACAATTATACTTAGGTGTACTAAAAATACTTAAATTTTGAAGTATCCGATAGTTAACTAACAGGATCTCAAAAAATAAATCATTGGTCTTGTATCTAAAATACTACCTTTTGTTTTATGTTTCTGAAGTCGTTCAGTCCTGTTTGTTCAAATTTATTTTGCGGGGCTTTGCAAGGTGCAGTCCCGGACGGGCAAAGTGAATTTACGTTTTAAGACAATTGCCTAGACAAATCAGTTATATGTGAGCAAGGAGGTATGAATAATGTTCATTATTCCTTCCTCCTTGTATGCGAGTGTACCCGAGTGGATAGATTCGTGTTCAATGCTGGATGTTATTTTACAAGCTTTTAGTATGTGTGGGATCTCATTACTTATTTCGTTCCACTGCTAGATATTTTTGTTAAAACGGGATACATTTTTAAAGTACGGTTACAGTACTTGTTATTGTTATATTAATGCAACAATAGAAGAATGTAAAATATCTATAATACTCCGCTCCAAACACAGTGTGAAATGTATTGAGATCTAAATGATAGCTTCGCTTCGCCTAGTTGATTAGACATCCTAGCAAATAATAATTTTTGGGGAAGCCTGCCCAGGGTGCAATTGTGCCCCTCTTCAGGTCTAACTATAGGTATGTTGCGGATAGGACAATTATTATTGTGAAGGGATGTCCGAGGGCTGATAAGGGGACTCAATCCCTTGCATTCGCATTAACGACTGAGGAAAACCTCGAAAAAAACCATCAAGGATTGCTGATCTCGACGGGATTTGAACCCGGGACCTCCCACGGATTACACCCTAGCAAAGATCGCAAACTATTATTTTATCGTTTTGTTGGTGTTGGCGTTGGCGTACCTATCGTAGGTACTGCGTTGTTGGCGTAGTTCGTCCACGATGGAGGGAGTCACGGGACGAAGTTTCCCCTGGTTTCCCCTTGAATATTATATGAATATACAATATAATATACCACATATTGTTATAATGGTGTAGTTTATATTTTCTTATCTTTTTTTGTGATTGGTATAAGGTTGGCAGTCAACAAGTGTGCTTGTAGCTATGTTCTTTTCACCCATCCTTGTGACACATTCAATTAATTAATGTGTTGCAAAATAAATAAATAAATAAATAAATAAATAAATAAACAAATAAATAAATAAACAAATAAATAAATAAATAAATAAATAAATAAATAAATAAATACAGCAATGATATCCCATAACTGCTTACATAAATAATAATAATAATAATAATAATAATAATAATAATAATATTTATTGGTCTAGTAATTTGATCATAATGAGGTCAGGAAATACACACAATGCTGTAAGGGGAGCAGGAATGAAACATATTGTCAAAGTTGATTTTTTGGGTTGAATATGTTATATTATTGTTATTTGTTAATCACAATTAAATTTGAAAAGTGTTATTATTTTTTGTTTTATTTATTTTATTTTTACAAAAATAATTAATTTATGTTGCACTGACAACTACCGTATATTAATGACTAAAAAATTAATGTATATAAAAAACGAGTAATTTTTTAAATGAATTTTAAAATTGTTAGCAAAAACTCCAATCTGCTGAATTTAAAAAAAATCAAATCTCTAAGTTGAATACCCTCGAAAAAAATGGTACCGGAAATGGAATTACTGCACATGAAGTACACCTTAAATATTATAACTTCACCACCCGTTTTCTCAAAAATATACTTTCTTAAACTACGGTACACATATTAAGTGAGGCAGTTTTGAAACTAGAGCATTGAAATTTTGAGGACTACTTTATATTTATGGCAACAAGAAGGAAGGAAATTTTGGTAAATTATCGGGATCAAATTATAACGCGTGCTTAGGTCTAAAAATTGCTTACTTTTTGGACAATATAAATTAAATAATTACAAATATAATTTTTTTTATCAGTCAAATGTCTAGAAAATACAAATTTAAAAACAAACAAAAATCCCTCCTACTGTTTATTAGAATTGGCTTTAGATGACATGAACTCTTTAACAGAATAAAACGAATTTGCGATTAAAGACTTCTTGAGTTCGTCCTTAAATGTAAATGATTGACTCGGCTTGAAGAACATCTAAATGATTTTCTTCAAGCCGTTATGTAATTTATTAAAAAGTCTGGCGCCTGAAATATCAGGCCGCGTACATGATAGGTTAAGATGATGCTCTTCAGTAATTATTCTAAATTCCTTTCTGTTTCTTGTAAAATGATCATGGTAATCACTATCAGTCGTAGTTAACTGTTCATTAAGCGAGCGAAGCGAGCGTTTCCATTTGACTCTGCCGGAAAAAATTCTCACTCGTTTTGTTTTTGTTTTTGTTTTTTTATGTTTTTTGTTCTTTTGTTTGTTTGTTTGTTTGTTTGTATGTCTCGCCATAACGTTCGAACGGAGGCTCAGATCTAGTTGAAATTTGGACCATCCGCAAGCTTCGTTCTCGATTGAATGCCATTAGTTTTGTGGCAAAATCGTTCAAAAAGTTAAAAAGTTACATTAAAGTTAATCAAAAGTTTTTTTTTCAAACTAAACGGCGACAAAATCTGAGGTAGCCAAATCATTTAGAATGTCCGTCCGGTCACGAATATGTTAATTTTATTTTGATCCGATAAGTAGTGTAGATGGAAATTACATTTTAACAAAAGTAACGTTACAATGGCAACGAAAAGTCGCACGAAGCTGGAGCTTTTTTGGCTCATGATTGCGGTTGCACGAAGATTCAGATCAGGTTGAAATTTGGACCATCAACAAATTGTATAGCACGTGCTCGCTTATCAACGCGTCCAACTGAGCGTTTTCCTATTCAAAACATATAAAATTTTATTATAATTAATATAAAGACCAGGAAGACTAACAACGAAAGATATACCGGTAGATGTTGTAAAATGCGAATCGAAATTGAGAAATTAACGTTGTACAAAGTATTATCAATGAGGAAAGAACAACGTATTATGCAAAGAGTTTTGTTTCATTGTCACTGATTTTAGTGAACCAATATTTCATTATATTTTTTCCATTCAATCCTCCCGCCAACGAATTTACGACGCAGTTTTGACGCACGAACTAACGCAGTGGCGGGCGTGAAACGGGCTCCGTCCTTTCTCAGCTCCAAAAACGATCGCGCGAGGAAGGCGATGCGTAGGTGCTGTAGCACGGCGGCAACTGTATGAACCAGCAGACTTTCAACAGTCTTACCAACTACTAAAATAAAGCTAATATTCAACTAGGGAATATTGACTAGTACCGCCGTGGTCGTGAACGGCTAAAGGTAGAACGTGAAAAATGTACAACAGCCCGTGAAACAAGCAAACGGGAACAAATAAAATAACAAAGTTTGTCACTATATTTTGTTATTCCACACATTCCCCCCCCCCACCCTAAAGTTTGTTGTTTTATTTGTAAGCTGGCATCGTTCTGATTCAAACACTGATCAACAATGGATCAACATCACCTAATTTTAAAACGATATTCATAATAAATTAAACCGAGAGAGAATTGACTCACGTTACTACTGATCGTATTATTGTGGTGGCAATAAAAGTTGGATAATATTATGTACTACATGAAAGGTAACATTTAGCTATACCCAGAACGTTATATTTCGCCTTCTTTTTTCAAAAATAATTCCCGAAAATGAGTCTTCTGTAGCTGCTGCACGTTTGTAGCTGACTGTCCTTCAAAACCTCATTTTAAAGATCGC
>JAMZAV010001947.1:0-119433 GCA_024449915.1 Sweltsa coloradensis | reverse complement strand
AGGGGGGGGAGGTCTGCACATTAGGGTCAATCGGACCCGAAGATATCATCGCCACCACAAATCAATGTTTTCGCGATTTGCCCGCTGCATAGCTAAAACAACCGTTTATAAATAAATAAATCCTGATGACAATCGTTAGATAATAGAAACGATTTGCATATAGGTCTACTTTCCATCCCGTAATAGATGAATGAAGGCTGGTGACGCAGCTTCGCACTCTTCAACGGGAGTATACCGCGTGCCATCGAGCCTTGTATAAAACCTCAAATATAGCCTGCAGGGCAATCATCAACCATCAAGCCTAGCGTCAACTTGCTGAAGTTACCATTTATTGCACTCGAATGCCCCAGTTACCTATATATCATGGACTGACCAGATCGAACCTCGTCACGTTTAGTAGCAGCTCTCTAGCTCGACACTTGAGCTGCACCATGCTCTAAGTAACTCTTTCAATATGTGAGATTTTTTCGAAATTCATTTTATATCTGCGCAAATCCACCACTGAAAATATTTTCTGTTGCCGAGTGTGTTGGGGTGTAGACTTTAGCTAAAATACCCATATATTTAATTATGACTGAAAAATAATTGTCAATTCAACAATGCTTTCAATCTTCACGTTTCTTACAGGTGTCCCTATTCTTCATTATCCCGTCCCTCTCCTATTAACTATATACCTGCTGAGTAGGGGCGACTGCCCCCCCCCCCTCTCCAACCAACTTGTAAAACTGTTTTTTTTTAATACTGTTGCAATAATTATGCAAACGCAATGGCGCAAGTGTAATTCATAAATATATTCTTTCTATATTCAAGTCAAGTTTATTAGTTCATTTACTTATTTACTTATTTGACGTAGATGCACAATTTTTTGGTTTGTCTTTCTTTGACTTCTCCTTCGTTTTCTGCGGACTTGGTGACTTGAGTTTCACTGGCAATGAGATGGTTTGATGCTGGGCACCAAAACTCGAAGATTCTTCTTCAATATGATTTTATTAAAGTTAGTTAGTGTTGTTTTTTAGGGCACTCAACAGTAGATCAGTGCCCATGTCAAGTGTATAGGAATCTTCCAAAAAATTGTCTATAATTGTGAATTACCACCATGTATACTTCTTTCCAAGGGGAGGAACGTAAGGGAAGACGCGGGGTGGACAGGCCTGTGCTGGTCAGAACCAGCCACAAGCGTATGGGGAGGGCACGAGTTCTCCCACGTCGTGGTCGTCTCCGTCTGTGTCATTGTCGTCGCCGTCGGGGAGATAGTCAAAGTGAAGGTGAAAGTTCCCCGACGACGACCCAGAGCTCGCCATTAGTTTCAGGTAGTGATACTCCCCTACTCACCTGTCAAACCACGATAAGGTTGCGAGTTTGTTTGGAAGACAGATTATTAAATATTATGTGCACTTGCAGGTCATGGCGATTTTATCCGGAACCCAAGATCACAATGTTGGGGTTGGGGGCGGGGGTTGTTAGATTTTCACGCCGACATTGAGGTTTAGATTTGCACCCCCTCTCCCTAATGCACTCGCCCCTTATGTAAGATCCTAGCGTCGCCCCTGCCTCCGAGGTGTCCGGTGGAGACGGCGGTGGACGGCCCTGCTGCTGCCACACTCTTGGTGTCATTCTGTTTGGTTACACGACGACACACCATTCTGGTGTCATTCTGTTTGGTTACACGACGACACACCTTTTCCTGTGATTCCAGAGACAGATTCCTGTGGCTTTCGTTTGTTGTTAAAATTGTGACTAATGGATAAATCGTGACAATTTTGAATCGTGTAATTCGCTTGGCAGATTTGTTGTAGACTATTAGCTACATTACAACGGCTAAAGATGGTGTGGGACCATGTTCTCAACGGATGGATCGTATACTGGTCAACTTACTTCACTATACACTGGGCGAGGTGAACTACATTAAATTCATCATGTACAATCCACCAATATACATTAGAGGGTATGCTGAGGCTAGAACGGAGGCGAGTTTAAGCGCTCAGCTTTCTGGATTTTTTGGGTAAACGGTTTATAACACCATTATCAAAGTTTCACACTAACGTTTTAAAGAATAATTTGTTATCCATTATGCGTATTCCTAAATTAATTCATTGATTTTGAATTAAATTTAGTGAAATCACCAAAATTTACTCAATTTTGGTCAATTTCGGGAATTTATTCCAAGTGAACAGAGTTTTTTTAACTCAATTTGCTTAATAGAACCCAACGTTTAAATCAATGTGAACGCGCAGGTTAATTTGGTTTTATCGTAAGATAAACGGTTTGGTGGGAATTTCAGAATTGTAATCCATGTTTTGGATTTCCCATTTTTTCACGTTTTGAACTTATGTCTCGCAGGATCTTTAACGCTTATTTTGTGCAACCAATACGGATATCAATATAAAAGTACTTTATTAACATCCATTCAAAATTTGTAATGATATTACCAACCGTTCAGCAGAAATCATCAACACCTGTTTGCGCGCATTTGAGTTGGGCCAAGCTCAGCATACCCTCTTAAGATTGTCGTCATTTTGTACCGCGCTTCACGTGAAGTACGCGTTCAATGCCTCCGGGTGCGGGGGGGAGGGCACTCAGTACCTACCTACGTAACCCTTTTCACGTACCCCTTGACAAACAACAGGAGTAATCGGCTTCTTTCGAGTTGGCGGTAGTTGTTTTTAGTTATTGCTTTCCGAATGTATATTTGTTTAAATTTCAAAAGTAGGTGTTCAAGTGTCCTTGCCATATTCGAGATTAGAACCCACGCCGTTCGCTTCTTCGTGGAGGACCTCTGAGATTGAGGGTTCGAGTGTCTGGCCCATGGTGAGACGCCTGTGGTTGTCTAACGAGCTCTAGGGCATCAGATATCAAGCCCTGAAAAGCCAATATTAGGGGCCTTAGGGCTGGGCTATGATCGATGTGTAACGAAAATTTTGGTATTGATAATCATCAAAACTCATTTCCAACAATGTCAGGTTGAGTGGTGTTCTTCACACCGATATCTAGGGCACGAAACTATTTTTGCCGAGATTGCCAGGCTCAGCGTTTCTTCATCATCTTCATCGTCATCTTCATCCTGCATCTGCTTCTCCACAAATTCTCTCCACTCTTTCCTGTCCTCCCACAGCTTCAATTCCGTCACCTGGTTCCACGATTCACCTCTCTCTTCAACGTCTCCTTCGATCAATTAAAAAAAAGATCAAAGATAATTTTTTTTTTTTTGATATATCAAAATTTTATTATTAGTGTAAAAATTCTATTTAAAAAAAAACGCATGAATAGAGTAAATGCAAAACTGTTTGTACGTTCTGACAATCGAGTTTAATGACCCGGCACCTCCACCATGTGATCAGTAAGGCGAATTAACCATAGACCGCACGGCACCCCCACAATATATCGCACGAGAACCAAAATATATAAATCTAATTTTCCTAGTTCCAAAATTCATATCCACTCTAGTTTTTAACGATTTTTTAAATTATGTATTTTTTATTGTTGAAATTTCCTTGAATTTCGATATTTCAATATATGGATTTAATTGGAATATCGACATCCTTGCCCAGCCCTATTGTCAGACACCTCAATGGGAATGGGATGTATTTTCCCCTCTTCGAAGTCTGTGACATAACAACACACAATGTATAGCTCGACCTTCCTCGCCATGTCATCTCGCGATGCTATCCACGTCCAAGGCGAGTGCTAATTGATGCTTGTTTTGCACTGTGGCATCGGTGCCCATAGTAACCGGCCAACAGAATTCTTCTAGCGGGGCCAGCATGTCAGGCTGCTCGCATTAGCAACATCCAAGTGTCTTTCATTTCGCATCTTCTAGTTTCTTCTCATTCATCTTATGCATAAATGTGTGTTGTTGATAATACCATCATTATTTTATTTCTTGTACATAACAATTTGTTGTTCTCTCCCACACCTCATTCCATTTCCACTACATCCAACTGGGGTAGGAGGATATTTTCCCTTCTCGAATCGTGCGTGGCTGATTCTTTCTAGACAACATTGACATGTTCTCAGTCACAGTGGACGTATCCAATCATACGCATGTGTCATTAAAACGTACAACCTACCAACAGTTCGTTGTCAAAATAATGTTCTCCCGAGATCAACACCTGCTCAGTCTGCAACAGGTAGTGCGCACAGTCCTAACCAAGTTGTTCTCCCTTGTTTCAGTGGCATCGAGCACAAGGATGAGATCTACTCATGTGTCCAGTTGACGAGCTGTGTCGAGGAGCTGAAGCCTCCTACGGCGGAGCCCGTGTGCGTCTCGCCCCCGCCACTGTCGCAGGTAGTGCGCACAGTCCTAACCAAGTTGTTCTCCCTTGTTTCAGTGGCATCGAGCACAGGGATGAGATCTACTCATGTGTCCAGTTGACGAGCTGTGTCGAGGAGCTGAAACCTCCTAAAGCGGAGCCCGTGTGCGTCTCACCCCCGCCACTGTCGCCCACCATCGTTGCAAAGCCGCCAGCGGCTCTCTACCCGCGCAGCGTCACCGCGAAACTCTTCCGGTCACTTCCACCCGGCGGCAAGCGCGAGCCGGAGGCGGCCGTCGAGGACACCGTCGCACAACCGCGCCCTGAAGGAGTAACAGCATCGGTCCTTCGCCCTTTGCCGCAACCGCCCCGAAGGAGTAACAGCATCGGTCCTTCGCCCTTTGCCGACACCGCGCCCGAAGGAGTAACAGCATCGGTCCTTCGCTCTTGCCGCAAACCGCGCCCCGGAAGGAGTAACAGCATCGGTCCTTCGCCCCTTGCCGCAAACGCGGCCGGAGGGCGTGACCGCAAAGCTGCTGCAGCCCCCGCCCGTCAAGGGCTGACCACTCTCGCCCTCGGGCGGCGACTGCAAAGATCTTCACCCCCAAGACCGAGGACATGAACAAGGGTTTCCTCATCTTCTCCGACGAGGAGCCAGGGCTAACAAGTAAGTGCATCACCACGTCACCCCGTCCCACTCGTCATGCTGTCAAAATCTTATCGAAGTATTTTAGTTCACTGACTTAATTGACCCATTGATGAATGCGTTGACCCGTTGCCCTTCATGTATAGCTGGATAACATGTACTCATAGAATGCAATCTTATCAGTAGGCTACAAATACTCGCCGAGTACCAAACTCGTGTGATGCAGAGGCGGCTCTACCATAAGGGCATTGGGGCATGTGCCCCTCCTACTCTTGCCGCCAACAATCACTCACATATACGAGTTGTAGATGTCGTGGTACACATTTACATAAAATCAATTTATCAAATAGTTTGTATTTTCAATGTGAACGCGCGCGCGGTAAGAAAACAGCGAACAACGCTTGACTCGACGAGCCTTCTACGGGCTAGACGAAGTTGCGCCCAGGTTGCGCCTGCGCAGTCAGTTTTAGTCGGAAATAGCCGAATCTTTGCCTCGCAATAAGCGTTGGAACTCCGGCAGGATGGGCATGATTTTAGTCCGCCCAGAGCTGTTGTAAGGAGAACACGTTACGCGCTGCTGCGTTGTGCTGGTAATCGAGGAATTTGCCGTGTACAAAGAAAGAAGAGAACAACTTATTTACAGGCATTAAAATACCTGGTAAATTTGCCTGGCTGCTATTATCTTCTTTTACTTTAAGAGAGGTCGAAAAATATAGATAAATTACCATTTTTAAATGATAACTGATTTGTGCCCAGACCCGTATTAACCATTAGGCTAACTAGGCTCTAGCCCAGGAGCGCAAGCTCTCAGAGGGCGCAACTTGGTTGCGTCCTAAGATAATATTGAAAATATTTTTGTGTTATGTGTATAGTTCTCCCTTGCTCAAATCGCTGTAAAGGCTGTCTTGGAGCAAAATACGTGCCAAAAAATTTTCGCCTCCGGCGGATGGGGCTTCGCCCCAGACCCCTTGTAGCCCACGCATTCGCAAGTCCATTCAAATATATTGTGCCCTGCCTATTATAAACCCCACGAGCCGCCACTGGGGTGATGTGTGATGTGATTGGTGCTAACTGCTAAGGTACGAGTGCTACTTGATGTTCACCTAGTCCTAGTCGACCTAAAGACTCTTGAAAAGAAACGTTCCAAAAGGTATAGTGTATCCCAGCATTAAAGATTCTGATCACTCGACGATATAAAGTTCTCTTGAGCCACTTGTTTTGCCCTCTTTGACGTACAATACGACATAGTTGTATCCATAAGGTTCTTATGCCCACATTGGACGAAAACCTCTTGTAGTCCAGGACGTTTCATCCCACTTTGCCGAAGTTTAGGTATCACACCTCATCCTCGTGATACAAGATCTTTATAAGCGCAGGCGAATACATATGAGACATTAAGCCCAATATCAATCAATAGGGTTGGAGCTCCTAATCAATAATGTGATCAACCACAACTCGGCTTTGAAAATTAGCAATCAATGTCCATTGTCCCTCTCTCTTTAGTACGGTGTAACCATAGAGATTAATACAATACCCTTTCGGCTATCAAAATCATAGCCTATGGATATGGTGTAAGGTAACGTAATCAAGATGCGTGGAAGCCCACCGGGCCAAGCCACGCGCGGCTTCGCTTCCACTAGCGCCTATTACCGCACGCCTACATTAGCACTTAACACGGTGTCGCAGACGCGAAACCATGTGAGATAAAAACCTGCAACTTGCTTCAATCGATGGGCTTTTACTATGAGATGACCCATTTCAAGTTTCATCCCGATCTGATGATGCGTCTAGAAGTTATTGAGACGTCAAGATCGTTCGAAATAACTTTCTTCTTGGGCTGGCTGGCTGGCTGACGAATTATGTATCAGTTTGTGGGCCCTCAATGGATAATGTTAGAGAAGCCAAAATTTGCACCGATGTCAGTCATCTCTGTGGCCATGTGCTATTCAAACGGTTATTGGATTAGATGACGAGAAGTTTAGATGATGCAAAAAAGATTATTTTATTTATGACTGCGATGCTTAAACCTTTTAATTATCAATGAATGAGATTTTATTTTGAATCATTGGCATTGCAAATAAAGTAATTTTCTCTACTTTGATGCTATCATCCATACCCTGTACGTTCTAAAAAAATTATTGATATACCTGCAAAAATGCAAAAACTTGCAAAAAAGGGGCCAAGCCAAAAACGAGGAAGATACAAGTGGCTCAACTGCATAAAGTGGGGATATCTAGAAGTGTGGCCAAGCCCATTATTTTATTTAAAACAATAAATATATTTATAAATTATATAATAAATTAATAATATATCAATATCCATATAATTATATAACTATAATTTTGAAATAAATATACTATTAACAAAAATAACATAAACATTAAATAAATTTATTGAAACATTTACATGTGGAAATATCAAAATTAACAGACGCCTTTCAAAATTAAAAGCTTGGTCGATGAATTTTTAACTTGATTGTCGTTACTGACTAACCATAACATAACCAATCCAAATCCATCGACCAAGCTTTTAATTTTGAATGGCGTCTGTTAATTTTGATATTTCCACATAATGTTTAGTTATTTTTGTTTATATATTTATTTCAAAATTACAGTTAGATAATAATATGGATATTGATATATTATTAATTTATTTTATAATTAATAAATATATTTATTATTTTAAATAAAATAATGGGCTTGGCCACACTTCTAGATCTCACCACCTTATGCAGTTGAGCCACTTGTATCTTCCTCGTTTTCGGCTTGGCCCCTTTTTTGCAAGTTTTTTGCATTTTTGTATGGTATATAAAGCTTACTCGCTCCATATAAAACTAAAAGCATCACTTCAGTCTCACCCCACGGTGATAGCATGTCCGGCGGTCCTCTTTTAGTTTTATACCGAGATTGATTGATCCTAGTACATGACATCACATCACATCAGTAGTCCGAGGTCTGGTTACCATAGCGACGAGAAATCACAATGAGTGAGCATCCCTGTCGATCAAGAATTGTGTCACACTCTCAATGCAAACTTTTCACATTCTTTGCCCATTTGCCTTTCTCGCTCCGAAACTTATCAGTTGTCAAGTTGTCAAATTTTTATCGAATTTGTTTCACTCTTGCAGACGTGCTCGTTTCTCGTCTGATGATATTTCCATCTAGGTTGATTTCTCTGTAACGTTTGACGCGGGCGCGACGTGACATAGCTTGCGAACTGAGAGCAGTCTGGCTGACATGCCTCATGTTTACCTTGGCTTGTCAGGCGTAGGTTCTGTCTTGTTGGGTGAGAAGAAGAAGATCATCCGTCATGTATCGGCAGTGATACGGGCTCGTCTTGAAATAATAATAACAACCATTAGTCCCAGGAACTCAAAAGTTAAAGTGCATTTTGATCGCAATGTGAAATTCACCAGACACATCTTTTGATATGGACCACATTCTTGTTTTTACATAGATAACTCGCTAAGAAATAAATCTATACAAGTTTAAGTTTCGATAAAGTTTCCTTATTATCTAGTTTTTTTAAATATTTTTGAAACCAACTTCATTTCACAGTTTTGTTTATTTGAAACCATTTATTAAGTTCGTAACTAACTAGTACCCTAACCCTAAAGTACCCCAAATGAATCTAGTACAAAAAACTTAGGCTCAATCCAATTTGAGAACAAAATTAAATGCTGACTCTCCGAGTTAAATCTTGTAAAAATACTGGTATAATAATGTTCATCACACTGTAGGAAATTCGCCGCGTGATCTACCATTATATATTTGGCAAGACCTGCTGCCAAGTATATAATTGTCGATCTACGCCAAACGTCTATGAGTGAACTACCCTCACATAATTGTAAATCGTTCGTCCCGTTTTAGTAAACGTGACATAACTCGTGCGCAACCCACCCCTTCATAATTGTAGCTCGCTTGTTTCGTTATAGTGAAACATATTCTTTTCTTGTGAGTGAACTACCCTCACATAATTGTAAATTGTTCATCCTGTTCTAGTAAACGTGTTATTTAACTCGGGCGCAACCTACCCTTACATTATTGTAGCTTGTCAGTTCCGTTATAGTCAAACTTATACTTTTCTTGTGAGCGAACGACACTCAAATAATTGTAAATCGTTCGTTACGTTTTAGTAAAACTGTTAGTTTATTATGAGTATGCTACCATGAGATAATGATAGATCGTTGGTTACGTTTTCGTAAATCTTTCACGTATATTATTTATAAACTACTCTATCACAATGATAGATTATCTGGTTTGCTTTAGTTTATTGTTCATTTCTATTATGAGCAAACTTTCATCACATAATGACTTATCGTTAGGGTTCTTTTTGTAAAATGTTATTTTTATTTTGAGAAAACATCCCTTGCATAATAGGGGATTGTTGGGGTTATTGTAGGAAATGTTTCATTTATAGTGTGAGCGATCTACTCTCACACAGAACTGGTGGATTCAATTTGGCACAGTAATAAATTGTTTTCCATCTAAAACAAAGTTGAAGTAATGAAGTTAAACTTATTCAACTAAGATGTTTAGCAGTCACTTAGTAATGCGCATGTGTTATATATCTGAAACGAAGACGTAATTATCTAGTAATAATATCAACGAAGAAGCACAGCTATCAGTCACCAATCCAAAACCTGCCCACCCGATGATGATGAATATTCAAACGAGTGAACGGATCAGGTGTATTCGTCCAGCAGCTCCAGGTATCCGGTTTCGAGTTGTCCTGCAAGAAAAATAATTTTCATAATTATTGATTATCATGTAACTTCATGGATGTCAATAGATCTCTGATTATCTGCTAGAGATGAGATGATAAAAATATACGCAGCATTATATAAGCACTAAGCAGCACAAAGTGAGTAAAACGTCTGTCCTGTTAAAAGTTGCCGAGTGAAATGAACGTTCTCGATGAAACCTGCCAAGCAAACCCACCCTCGCGCGATCTCTCTCTTTGTGTGTAACGGTTTTCGGACGGCTTGCAGAATGCAGATGTTTCGGCTCAGGCATTGGTATTTATTACCTTGGAGGAGCGGGTTAGACTAGATGTGTCCAGCCAGTGTACTGTGTTTCCTCGAAACTAGGAACAAATAGTTAGGTTGTTGAAAACGATGTGTTACTCCATTTCATGAAATCTGAGCGAAGATCACATTACAATATTTACATGAACATATGCAATTTGTGGCAATTCATCGTTTATCACACCCTGAAAAATAATATAAACATTAACCAAATTGCCATTGCATTGTTTTAGAAATTAAACCACGAATATATAATAAGGAAACTAGTCTGAGTCTTGAAATATTGATTCTCTTTTTATTTCATAATACCGAATTGGTAAATTCACTTCATATTCTAAGGAAATGACGACCAGAAGTAGTAGTTGTGATTACGGATCAAATAAAAAAGTCATGTGTTTTACTCCACCTTTAATGGCGAAACAATAAAATACTTACGAAATTGAGTGAGCAGTTTATTTACACAGTTATTATATCGCAATATTTTGTTTGCTTCAAATATTTTTCAACGTTTGGAGTTCTATTTCATATTTTTTCGATAAACATGTAAACCCTTATTTGAAGTTATTTCTCGTACGTAGCCCCCTTTTCTTTTTAAATACATTTTTTACTATGAGTCCTCCTAGACCATAAAAATCTTCATATTTTATTGTGTGATCAAATGGGATCAAAATTTGGCAAAATATGTGTAAATGTAAAAAATCTAAAAGTAGTTCGATATGTACGACTGCACATTTTTGGCTTGTATCGTGGAAGCTCGTTCTAGTTTGATTATGACTTCAAACTTCGACGTCCAGTCTAACAAAAACATATTTGAAATATTATATGTAATGGATATTAAGCAGAAACCTCCGCACGTATGTGATTTAAAATGAAAATATATGTCCTTCATTAAGGACGTTGGTATTGGAGGCATTTTAGTTTTATTAAGTTAGTCGAGTTAATATTTAAAACATTTTATTTATCATTTGTTAAATACGTACTGAAAGAATAATCTTTTTTGATTGTACTGTATACAAGCAGAATGTTATTCTCAACTGATACTGAATTTGGTGGCAGAAGGCAGTATGTCCCTCAAATCAAATCCAATCCAATAACCTTTTCGCCCTTCACCCCACCTTATTTCTGGAATCACAGCCACAGGTACAGCCCCCGTCTACTTAGGCAGCTTGCAGGACTAGTATGCGTTGCTGGATGTATTTCATGAAAGAACGCAGAAGGCAATGTAATGATTATAGCTCAATGATTTAATGCGATGCAATGATAAAAAAGAAATGGACCTTGGAACACACGTATTTTTTCTCGTTACCGTATTGACGTTGGTTCTTCAAATAACGAATCGCAATACAACACACATAAGTTATAAATATAAATTAATTTTCTGTTCGTTTTTTTTTTATGCAGTGAGAAAATGTAGGTTTGTGCAGTGTATGTGTGAGTGCGAGAGGGTTAAAGGAATAAATGAGAATGGAAATGGAAAATTAAAAGAAGGATGCATTTAGAAATTATAAACAGTATTAAAAATTGCCGTTTTATACTCAAACTGCATTGTGACACACAGGGCAAGTTTCAATGAAATGAAGTACAATTCATATTGGAAAGAACTTCATAATAATAATTATTATCCTTCGATTTCCTGAGATGCAAGATTATAAAATCATGTTGTATGATTAAACCTAGAACATGTTTTTATTCCAATTACGGGTTTTTATCAAACATAGTATCTATCTTATTTAATTTGTAATAACAAGCCGTCACATTGATTAACGATGACACTTTTTGAACAGGTAGGTAATTTATGTACAATTTTAGTACAGTAGTGTTAGTGTTCTTTATTGGACTAATTAAGGTTAAAACTTTAAAACAATTATATTTTGGGTAATATTAGAAAACATCGAATGCAAGGGTAAGAAACACACATTGTCTACCAAAAAACATCGATACCACCTAGTAAGAATGAGCATCATTTAAAAAAATGTTTTTACGAAAACAAACTGGTTTACTGCAGGTCAGAGACAAAAACGTATCTCATAGCTTGGATCCCAATGCTGGGACTATCATAAAGGTAGTCCTCTTTTCAAGGAGAATGATGAATGAGTTTTTCCAATCGCACAGTATTGTGGAATAATTTTTTAGGGTTATTTTAACATAATAGAAAACCTATACGCATAACAATTTTGAAAGGTAAGATGTTTTCACTTGCACTAAGAATGATCTTAACGAGTAGAGTAATGCGAACCTACACTGTCCAACGCAAGGAAAAATATAGGAGTTATTGTTTTTGTGTGTTTGTTATAGTACGATTCAAAAGGCAGCAAGGCTACTCCGATTCTGATCGGATTGGACTCATTGAAAATGTCTGAAGTTATACCTGCCACGTTTAAATGAAAGAATGTACTAATAACATAACAACATAATAATTCATCATGAATCTTCTACGTTTTTCGTTATTTTTTATTTACTCTAATCTTAATTAAATTCCCGGGAGCCCTTAAAACTATAACCTTGTATCTGCAGCGTTTTTAATTTAAATATCGAAGAAATGCATTTCATGATAAACGCACTATTGAGTATGGTTTTTAAGTCATACGTTTTCGTCGCTTAGCGAACACAAAATATATCATAGAAATATCGTTTTTTTTAAATCAATATGCTGCCTGTGAATTTATTCCTTAAAATGGGAGATTCTATTCTCCGTCCGCGATTAACTGTATTTTGAAGGACACACCATAGTACATAAGCCATTTACATATGTGTGACTTTCTCATAGAAATATCGTGTTCAAATATTATGCTGCACACGAATTTTGTCGTAACATAATTGGAGATTATCCGTACGCGATAAATAGTAGTTTGAAAGACGTACTATAATGCATCACCATTTACATATAGGTTATTTCTCATAAATACATAATGTTTTAACAATACGCTGGCTACGAATTTATTCCATAAAATGGGAGATTCTCCGTCCGCGATAAACAGTATATTGAAGGACACACTATAGTACATAAGCTATTCACATATGTATGACTTTCTCACAGAAAATATCGTGTTTTAACATTATTGTGCAAACGAATTTGTTGTAACATAATTGGAGATTATCCATACGCGATAAATAGTAGTTTGAAGGACACAGTATAGTGAATCAGCCATTTAAATATACGTTATTTATCATAAAAATATAATGTTTTGATAATACGCTTCCTGCGAATTTACGCTCACATATTTGGAGATTCACCGGCCGCGATAAATAGTAGTTTGAACGACACGCTATAATACATAAGCCGTTCACATGTAGGTGATTCCTCATAAGAAATGTCGTGTTGTACAAAACGCTGCCTGCGAATTTACCCTCACAAAATGGGAGATCACCGGCCGCGATAAATAGTAGTTTGACGGTAATATTTAGGAATATGAGCCATTCTCTAAAAGTCGAGTTCTCGGAACTATAAATGCATTTGAACCATATGCTGCGAGTGAATGTTTCCTTCCATAATAGTAAATTCGCCGGCTTCTTAAATAGGTAGTTGCTTTTTAAGCTATGAAGAATCTCGGCTCAATTATTGTTAAATCATTTATAATTATCGTTGTGTGCGTGTATTTATAATATCGGTAAACTGTATTCGTGAATATATAATGGTATTTCTACCGTTTATGAGTCTCTGGAGACGACTTTACCATTCATAATAGTAGATTGCGGCCCTCACATAATGGTAGATCACCCAAGATTTGTTACAGTGCTCACATAGTCTGGCCGGCCACTATATTTTGTGAAATGCACTTCTCTAACCGTAGGAATTAAAGTAGACACCATTTCATAGACAACTTCAAATTGCTATAATTTATTTGCGCCATTCGGAGTTAAAGGCAGTCGACAAATAGGGACAAAGTTGGCAAAGTTGGCTTTCCTTTCTCGTGAAATGTATATAGTCAACAAAACGACTTTCTATATAAATAATGTGCTCGGGAAAGTGTCTGTGGGCGGGGGTGGTTGGGAAGACCGTCAGCCGTCGCGCGGGGGTTGGGGGGGGGGGGGTCATAAACATAGTAATCTGTATGCTCTTATACGGTGGCATACATTTACCCTGGTTTTGTGAATCTCCCTCGTCACTTGTTGTCTGGCGGCTCTTCATGCGAAACTTGGTATTTTATTAGCGAGGGAAGCTGCCTCGCGCGCGCTTTATTGCCCAACCGTCGTAATGGATTTTTAATTTGATACTCGTCTCCTCGTCGTCAGAGACAATCACGCCCGAGGGTCCTCGACTAAGTCGGGCTGAGGCGCGAGAGACTTTTCACTTTTAAATGACGTTTATTTGTTTGCTAACAATGCAGGATACTTCGAGTGTATGATTGTTTTAAAACATGGTTCTGTGTTTGTATTTTTTTATTGTTATGTACATGTATATTGTATCTTCTCCCGCCGTCCGCTGTGGCACATACGATTAGGGCGCTGGTCGGAAGCGTATGGCTCAACGAGGACGTGGGCTCAAATCCCGAATAAGACAAGTTTTTTAATCGTCCTTCATCATCATCATCTATCACCACTCATCGTCTCGAATAGCCTTAGTGACAGAAATCATCATCATAGTATCTTATATACATTTCCAAATATACGTCATTGGACACACAATTTATTGTAGTAAATGCTTGTCTAGTTATACAAATTCAGCTAAGAAAGAACAAATGTCGATAACTTTTAGTTTTTGTGTAGACATATAACTTGTAATATAACATGTTACTAGTTAGTCACTTGTATCATCCGGCTCGCGCTCGCTATCAGAGGTGTACGATAGGTTCCACAGCTTGGTGAAATGCACCCTTGTTATGGCTTCTCCTGTTCCGCGGCCCGGTGCAGTCGAGTGCACACCAGGGTCGCATGTCACACGATAAGAGTGTAGGGTTCTTCTTGAACTGGGACCAGGCGACGGTATCTGCATGGAGGAACTTGTAATATAACATGTTACTAGTTAGTCACGTATCATCCGGCTCTCGCTCGCTATCAGAGGTAGGTTCCACAGCTTGGTGAAATACACCCTTGTTATGGCTTCTCCTGTTCCACGGCCCGGTGCAGTCGAGTGCACACCAGGGTCGCATGTCACACGATAAGAGTGTAGGGTTCTTCTTGAACTGGGACCAGGCGACGGTATCTGCATGGAGGAACTTGTAACATAACATGTTACTAGTTAGTCACGTATCATCCGGCTCTCGCTCGCTATCAGAGGTGTACGATAGGTTCCACAGCTTGGTGAAATGCACCCTTGTTATGGCTTCTCCTGTTCCGCGGCCCAGTGCAGTCGAGTGCACACCAGGGTCGCATGTCACAACGATAAGAGTGTAGGGTTCTTCTTCTTGAACTGGGACCAGGCGACGGTATCTGCATGGAGGAACTTGTAATATAATATGTTACTAGTTAGTCACGTATCATCCGGCTCGCGCTCGCTATCAGAGGTGTACGATAGAATCCACAGCTTGGTGAAATACACCCTTGTTATGGCTTCTCCTGTTCCGCGGCCCGGTGCAGTCGAGTGCACCCAGGTCCATGTCACACGATAGAGTGTAGGGTTCTTCTTGAACTGGGACCAGGCGACGGTATCTGCATGGAGGAACTTGTAACATAACATGTTACTAGTTAGTCACGTATCATCCGGCTCTCGCTCGCTATCAGAGGTGTACGATAGGTTCCACAGCTTGGTGAAATACACCCTTGTTATGGCTTCTCCTGTTCCGCGGCCCAGTGCAGTCGAGTGCACACCAGGGTCGAATGTCACACGATAAGAGTGTAGGGTTCTTCTTGAACTGGGACCAGGCGACGGTATCTGCATGGAGGAACTCGCTGCTGTATTATTTTTAAACGTTGTCGGTGACTGAGTTGGCTATGCACCAGAGATGAACATCGCTTGCATGCAGTGGCCCATTGCGTTCTGTGGTGCGTTCGCTTGTTGTGACCTTTACGACCATCCGACTATAGACGCCTACCTCCACCGACGTCCCACTATAGTGGACTTATGTCTGGCATCTTGGCAACAAGGCTCATCGCGACGAACAAACCAACATCGCTGCTCAACCTATTGACTTTTTGTTGTATTCGATGGAGATAATGTTGTAGGAACAGAAACGAATATGACATAAAATGTTTTGTTACTACAATTTTATATTCAATCCGTTTTGGTTTTATTTTCTGACGTTATGTGTTCTTTAATGTGGTTCTCATCATAAATTATTTATATGACACGAATTTCAAATCATATATAAATGGAAATTGTACCGAAGCCAGGATTCGAACCTGGAACTTAAAAACACACAGTCGCTATAAGCCACAGATTTTGAAAATTCGTATGTGACGATGCGGCCGATTAACCGGGTTTCGAACCCGTATTACTCCTTGTCGAGCCTGTGCCCCAATCCGAGGAACCTCCGCTTTAGTTGTGTTTGTGGCATCCTTCCGGCAGGAGTAGGCAGCGTGCTTCATTGCACACAGGTCAAGATAACCAGTTATGCACGGCATGTGGGGAAGTGTGTTTGTTTCTCGGCAAGTGATGAAGTGAGCCAGTACAGATATCATCGCGTTGCCGCCGACGTTTCATAACGTTTAGACCAGCAATTAGAATCAATTATTACTTATTGTAACTTGTTTGTTGTCAAATGATAACATGAAAACAGCTTGGGTACCTGTTTAAGAGGGAATGGGACACATTTGGCTGTTAGCAAATAGCTGTTCGCTCGGCCAAGATGCATCCGACGTATATGAAACTTTGCAAAGTTGTCAATAAAGCATACATAGACAGCCCTGTGGTCATAGATTATCCAAATTTTGACTTAATCAGTCGGAAAAAAATCACGAATATGGTCAATTTTGGAGTTTTTAACAAAATCAAAATTCGTGAAAACTAATTTAATTTTTATAAATTATTTTAAAACAAAATTTAAAAATGTGTTACTGTAGAGCCCTATAATTCCACATTTGTGACATATGTTCAAAATTTCAGACACCTGTGGTGTCAGTTGGCCGAGCGAACAGCAATTTGCCTACATTTACGTTCGTATCGTCGATGTATTCATTTTTAAAACTCTTAAATTTGCCCGTATATCTGGCCACGCAGATTGGTTACGTTTTCAATTTCAATACTAAAAATGATTTCATTGTTATTCTCACTATTCCTAGTGTGAACTGAGATTTATATTTAGTTTCGAATGTGTTCTTTATTTACAATCTAAATAGGTTGCGTACATTTCCAACGGTTTTTATTCCCTTAACTGATTTTGGTTTGGTTGCGGTGGTGGGGTGGGGGTGGTGATACGATTTTACCAAACATGCAGTAAAGTGTGACAGTTCTCAAGTTTTGGGGCTTGGTCTGCACGTGCAGATAGCATGGGAGCTCAGGTCGTGCGAAATATGAAGGGCGGAATTAGTATAAGCTCCTAAATGAGATAAGTAAAGCCCATCACTTGGATAGCAATTAGTTTTAAATTGTCTTCTTGAAGTGTTCCCGTGAGTGCGAGTATATCCAAGGGTATGATCTCTAATCAGTTAGGTCTTGTTATCTGACGTATATTGTCAGAAGTTTCGAGATAAAGGCCCCTTATTAAAGTTCAGAAAGTGTATCAAGCTGTATAGCTCGATGTACTCTGTCTTGTCGCTTGGCATGGCAGAAAGTGTATCAAGCTGTATAGCTCTATGTACTCTGTCTTGTCGCTTGGCATGGCAGAAAGTGTATCAAGCTGTATAGCTCGATGTACTCTCTTGTCGCTTGGCATGGCAGTCAGGTACTCGTGAGGTAATAAAGCATCGGGAGCGGATCAAGGTGGCTCTAATCTAGAGCGGGGGCATTCGCTCGATCCCGTGGCTAGGACAACACTCTAGCTAGGGTGAAAGCTTCGTATATCCCTCGTTCGAGAGTGCAGAAGAAAGAAATCTAATGTGGTTTCATAAACCTTTGTTCAGACAACTTAGGGCGCGAAGCTTCTGTCCGTCTGTCTGTATGTGTGCTTGTCTCACGTCTCACAACACTGAACACGACCTCAGATAGACATTGCGTGTTTTGTTAATGTTGCTTCAAAAAGAATGATTCAGAAAGATTTTGGTTTTTGGTGGAGGGCGAGTTTAGCCTTCTTTAATTGGCAGATTTGTGTATTTGGCACCTCTATCAATTTGTGTATTTGGCACCTCTATCAATTAAATAATTGTATAATATGTGTTCTTCTTCTTCTTCTACAATCTGATGATAAAGTAGCTTCGCTCCCTATCTTGGATATTCCCGTACCAGTGACAAATTAAAATTTACGTGTTTTTAAATGCATCTGTTTATGACAAAAATCGTTTGCTTAAAAAACTTTGAAAATACCTCTGCCTTTGACTGAAACGTGTTTCAAATCGTATCCGTGGTGTGTTCACAATGTGCTGGTTTTGATCCCTCGGTAAAACAGTTGGTCACACTCTGTCAACAGAACAACCTGGTCACGTGGACTAGAGTCAACAGACGCAACGACTGATGTGCATTATTCCGACTATTGCCTGATTCCTATGTAAATATGTTACCGGGTATCGTCCAACCGAACATATTCTTGTGCAATTCAAACACCATTGTTTTCGTTTAAATCGTCATAACTTTGAATTGTCTGCTTTAGCCATGTGCAGTCTCCAATGCGAAAGGCGAGAGAGAGGAAAAAAGTTTGTTTTTTATTATTCCCAGCGAATCAACCAGGCTGGTTGTGGTTATGTGTTGAACGATCATGTCGAAACATAATATTGTATGTTTAAAGGTTGGCCATTCTTTTGGAGGAATATTCGTGATTGATTTTTTACAAGCCCCTAGAGAGATAGACGATACAATTATTATGTGGAATTCACGTGGTAGACGTGATATCGCATTACATTTCGGTCGGAGCCCGCGGAGCTCATCTCATTAGCATCGAGTGGACCATTACTTTATTAATCTTTGTTCGAGTTCTGCTTCTGTTCTGTTAGACGCGACGTGAACTTAACGTGATCAAATTATATTCAAAAGTTGAAGTCGCACAAGAAGAATGTTACAAAAGGAAGAAACTCTGTTTTTTTCTGCTTACAACTCCACCGAGTAATGGCTCCCCGCGAGAATATTTTACAACACATTAATAAAAGCGTGTCTCTTGTTTTTCTGCAGGATAATGCGTAAGAACTGTGTAGACTGACATTAATTCTAGTTGTCGGTGAAACGTTTTCTTGCCGTTTTGATATTCCGCACGTTGTCCCTGAGAAAGTAAGAGTAATGTCCGGGGATCCCCCCCATCGCTCCTCTGCCGGGTGGATATAAGATCACGCGAGTGCGCTGGCCCCGTGCCCGACTTCTCGCCTCGCTGGCTGGCTGATAGGCTGACTCTGAGGTGACGTCACAGGGTCGATCCGAGACGAAAACACTAAACTTTATTTAAAAACGCCTGAACCATAGCCAAAACAATAACCGATGTTTTATCAATCATTTTATTGGATCTGTACCCCGATTCAGATAAATTTTATAGTACCCCTGTCCGCCAACTCAATGACTACAAATTGCTGTTTTAAGATGTAACGAGTAGTCGCAGGACGTGTAATGCGATCTATTTTTTAAGTCGTTATTGCTCTTGTTTGATCAATTTGATTCGAAAACGAACTGAAATGATTTAATCTCGGATTTGTCCTTATAAACCAGCTCTACGTGGGCACTACTAGGCAATACTAAGTAGATACACCGCAATAGTTACGATTGAATGAACACAGTTTGTATTAATATTTTTTCGTTGTAAATAATCGAAGTACGTGAAACATGTGGGTCCAGGCGTCCCTGAGGTAACCCTTATGGGATGAAATGGTTGAGTCTTAAGTGTTGGCGTTACGATAACTGGTAATTGAACGAGTGAGCGTAGCGAACGTAGTGATTTCCATTCGACTTAAACGGCCCTTATTTTTTTCTGCGTGCGTGCGTGCGTGCGTGCGTGTGTGTGGTGTGTGTGTGTGTGTGTGTGTGTGTGTGTGTGTGTGTGTGTACGTTGAAAATCAGCCGAATCGCTGAACAGATTGCGCTGAAATTTTAAACAGACATCCGGTACGAGTTTATTGAGAACTGCTAACAAAATCAGCAAGATTCATGGCGATTTAAACCTACAAGAAATAATAAACTGAAAAATAGACTTCCAATGTTTAGAAATTATTTTAACGACAATGTCTTAGATTTTGAAAAGATATTTTTTGTTTGTTATTCGCCTGGCCGTGAATGCCGTGCCCCTGCAAGGTCTGTCGAATATTGCACGTCAAGGTACCCCCAAATTTCGCTCGTAGATTGAGTAAACCTTGCAATATTTTTCACGTATTTCGTACTGGCTATGTTTACCATAGTAGGCCCTATTGCCACATGATGGACTACACAGCGTTATATGCATTTCAAAACATGTTTAATTATTTTGAAATACAATCAAGAAATTACAAAATCTTTCCCGACCAGGGGATTGAACCGCCTTCTTCACATCTCGGCTACAAGGGCGCCTTAGCCAACTAGACTAGGGAAACGCCAAAGTCGTAGTTAGACGAGTGAGCGAGTCATGTGGTGAGTACCCGGGAACATTTGCATTTAAGTTTGATTATATTCGTATAAATAATAGTTTTTTTAAAGTTTAGTTGGTATACGGGGACGGGCGCGTCAACTGTAAGGTCATAATGCGCCTCTCTAGCCTATGATTCGCTAGGTAGGCCTACGGTAGGGGAAGAAAAGAAATATAATCGGGTACTCACACATGGCTCACTCACTCGTTAACAACGACTTTGGCGTTTCCCTAGTTGTAAAGACAAGACAAGACAAGCACAAATATGTCACAAAACGTCCGGTTTTAGGAGCGTTTTATTATTTATTAGTTCGCAAGCCGAGACATGTAGCTTGTTGGCTGTGTGACTTGAAATATACATTTTTAATTTACAACATTTGTCATTTATTTTTTAAATTTTGCATTTCGTAGCATCTATTTTCTCCGTCAAAACCCAAAATATGTTGTTTTTTTGCCAAGCCTAATGTGCCATCTGACCTACCCCCCCCCCCCCCCGCGCTTGCAGTCAAAGACATGCAATCATGCCGTACATCCCCACGGCAGCATGTGGAAGCATAAAAAACTTCTTCCCCCCCCCCCCCCCCCACCCAAACGAAAATAGTTCCTATACGCGCCTGTCAAGGATAGTTTGCAATAAAACCTAAATGTGAAGGGTCGGTGAGACTGGAGAAACAAAAGGTCCAGCAATGGCCGCCAAGTTTCGGGAAACTCGGATATCCTGCAAATAAAAAGATTGAGCTATATAAAATCTGAGCAGGCCTGGATCTCGAGGTATCTTCGGGCTCGGAGCAACTCCAAAGAATATTAACGCCACATTTCACATTATATCGGATAGTGTTGTAGACTAAACGTAGGCAACAACATGGCATTCAACAATGTAGTGTGAAATAGATGACCTTGGCACGTTGTCAGCACACGTCGTCTGTTCGGCCAAAAATACTAACTTTAACTTTTGAATTATTATAAATTAAAAAAATAATTAGGTCCCGGTTTAATACATCAAAAAGGCGCGACATGGCATTCTTTCGATATAGAAATCGCGAGTAATATATTTGTGTATACATTGATCACCTTGGCAGCTCTTCCCTCGTCCTTGTGTGTATCTTCGGCTCGGTCCAACAGAGCTATTGTAATTCGGGTGTCGAGTCGATACCAAACAGCAGGCGATGTTCGCGTCGGGGACAAGCAGCAGATTGCGCGGTCGGGATCTCTTACACTCCACCGGACATGGTACACCAACCTCAGACACGTATTAAAATGTTATCCTTGTAACCTACAGTTTGTACGATAGAGAAGGCTGTGGATGCAAACCCTCAGTTTTGCCAAGTTTTTTTGAGGGATCGTCTATTTCGTCAGAAGGCTAGTTTTGAAATCGAAACGCCTTTTTTTACGTCCCACCACCACGACGTATTTTTTCATCCGCGGAAAAATGGAACATGGGATAAAACCATTTTTTTAGTTTAACCTTTCCAATGACGTCAGAGGGCCGCGTCTAAGGCACGGCCTCAAAATGGCGTCAGCTTCCCGGAGCCAAAAAATTGTTTTGTATTTCCCCAAAAAAGTGTTTGGTGATTTTTGGAAATTCTAAAAACATACTTTTATACGGTGGGAGAATTTGAACAAGCAAAGAATCGCAAATAGTTTAGATAATTAGGAAAACGCTTAAGTCCCGCCGCGTTGTTGGATGAGCCTAATTAGTGCATTGAGCTGCCATGTGTTATGCGAATTTTCTGTTGTTCTGGGGAAAAAATCATTACTGAGTTGAAGATATTTTTAAAATTAAATTGAATAAAAAATTAACTTAAATTTTATTTTTTTTAATTAATCGTAATTTTTAAAAAGGAAAAAATCGTAATTTTGAAATTTTCATAAAAAATAATTATTCGATGCGCACAAATTTACACGAATATTTTAACATAAAATTTAAAGGTTCTGAAAAAAATCATTAAAATCGGATAAAAATGTAGGTGTTATTCGTGGAGAAATTTTAAAATTTTTGAAAAAAGTCGTAAAATTTCGTTTTTCGTAAAAAAAAGTTTTTGGGAATAACGCTAAAATTTTACATGAATAGTAAATTCATAAAAATTAAGGTTTGTGAAAAAATCTTTACAATCGGACAAGCATGTAGGTTTGAAGTCGAAAAATTTTTAAAAAAAACAAAAAAAAAAATCGAAAAAATTGCGATTTTCATGAGAAAAAATTTTTTCGATTGTGCTAAAAAAAGTGGCAGTCAAATTCAAAATTTTCGAAGACCTCCAAAAATTTCTCGCAATCGAAGTATCGGTTTAGCCGGAATCTGCTAACAAACAGACAAAAAAAACAAAAAAAAAAACATTCCGGATTTTTTTTTCCAGTGTAGTGAAATGGAATCTTCGCTACGCTCATCCAAAAAGAGCTTCTCGGAGGCAAAAATTGTTTTGTTTTTCTCAAAAAAAGTGTTTGGTAATTTTTGGAGATTCTAAAAACAATTTTTTTACGGTGGGAGAATTTGAACAAGCAAAGTATCGCAAACAGTTTAGATAAAAATGTAGTCTTGTAAGTTCTTTGTCCGAGTTCTAGGGTGTACGAGCATAGATACTAGTTTTTGGTTTTGATTGGTCTCGTACTCGGCAATGTTCTGCTCGCGGAAAAGATAGCTGACGGGAAGAACAGCAAAGCAAGTTTATCTCACAACGTCGGTAGAGAAATTCAAAACTTGCATTTCATTCAAACCACAAAACGTCGACGTTATCAAGTTCAAGTGAAGTCATGAAAGTGAACGTTTTGATAAAATCCCCAATTTCAAAACTTCGGGTCTCTTGGTTGAAACGAGACAGATAACCATTATGTGTCCCCCCCCCCTCCCCCCCCCGCTGAAAATTATTTTTTTGCTACTGAGTGAGTAGACAATAATCTCTCTTTTTGTCTCCCCCCCCCCCCCCCCTTCTTGAAATCGTGTATACTTTCTAATGGCACAATAATTATAATATGGTTGTTTTTGTTTATCCTATTACGAGTCTGGAATTTGCTTTGGACGACGCTGTAAACCAACTCTTCAAGGGCACACACTACACTACACTTAGGCCTTCTAATTACACGTCGTACGGTGATGCTCATCACGCCCACATCGCTGGCCTGAGTCCGGAGACGAGTAGAGTGCCGTGTTCATCTTTCAACATCCTATCATCAGAGGGGGACGTCCCCGTTGTGTATAGGCACGAGCGATGATCGTGTCCGTATTCCTTGGGATCTATCCCCCATGAAGTCGTCGTCGGGGAACTTTCCCCTTCCCTTTGACTACCTCCCCGACGGCGACGACAATGACAACACGGACGTATGATGACACAGACGGAGACGACCACGACGTGGGGGGACCCCTGCCCTCCCATACGCTTGTAGCTGGTCTGACCAGCACAGGCCTGTCCACCCCTGTCCCCGGTCATCCCTTACGTCCCTCCCTTCGTCTCGATAGCCAAGTTTCATAAATATGAGACGTTAAGCAATATCCAATCAAAAGACGTGGGGGAAAACCCCGCTCCCCATACGAATACTAATAATCCCCTATGAAAGAGTATAAACATCCTATATTATCAGTGTGATTGATGGGACTAGATTCACGTATACTTCGCTCGGGCCAGCACCTTTCCCTCATATGCACTTATTTCACGAAACAAACTAAACGGATTTCTAAAGTTGCCTCAAGATCCAACCTCCGTAATGAAAAGAGAACCTCAAAATTTGATATTCTGTATCGCAAAATTGTTCAGTGTTGTGGTCGAAAGGCTTATATAAACTTGTGCGTCTACGATCACTACCCCAGCAAGTTTACATGGGGTGGAAGAGAAGAAGGAATTGGTTTTCTCCTACGTGTGTTCTCAAACGATAATAAAATAAGAAATTTGCTTTGAAAGTTTACTATCCTGAATCCTGACTCATATAGTTCTGAGCCGAAATAAGAAATGTCTGTTTTCGTTTCTCGTGATGACTCTGGCAGTTTCAAGCAAATCAGTTTTCGGGTCGTGAAATATAATTCGATCCCTTGGAGCGTGCATAACTTCTATATAATGCTGAGTGCGCCCGGTAAAAGCCAAATTTCGTTTTTGAGTTTTGACGCTGTGTTTGTCAAAAGTAAAGTTATAAAATTGCCTCTGGAAAGTTTTGGTGGAACGGGCTCGTCAGTGCTACTGCTGTGACATTAAGAAAACAATAATTGCCCGGTCGGTCCAACATGGGAAGTCACAGCTGTGTGGGGGGGGGTTACAAGAAACCACAGAGAACGGGCGGGATGTAACTTTAGATTGGCGACCGCCGTGAAGTTTTTTCTTTTCTTTACGAGAATCTAGAATCGAATCGAGAGTTTCGGTCTCGCTGTTTTCCTGCCGAGTTGGTTTTGATCCGTCCATCTAATAAAACCGAATGGCCGCCCTAGTCGGGGTGAACCCCCCTTCAGACATCTCGGAGGTCTTGGACCCCCCCCCCCCCCAACCCCAGTCCTGTGGCGACCAACGGTCTGGCGGTCTCCATGGCATTTCCTTGTTTACACTCTCATAATATAACTAAACACGCTCATTAATATCTGTGGCCATAATCTTAATTAAAGCTCCGTATATTAAGGGTGCGGCGGGGAGAAATTTGATACCTCATTATTTTTTCGCTAACTTTGCTATTTGTTATGTAAACATTTTTAACTACTGAGTTCTCTCTGTGGCTTCCACTTCAGATACCTTGAGAATTTACCAATTTGATGCATGTTTCTCGCCAAATTAAAGTTTTTTAATTTGCCGCATAGTGTTCTATTCCTCTGCCGATCGTACGAGGCGAGAAAAGAGGCAAAGTCCATCTCGCAAACATCAGCTAGTAAAGGGGATCGAGTACTCCCTGAAACTAGTAGCGAGCTCTGACGGTCGTTGTCGGGGACCCTCCCTTCGACGACTTCCCCGTCGATGACTACCACCATATATCGATGACGATGACGTGAGATAAACCTCTTCCATCCCCTGCATGTGGCTGGATCTGTCCAGCTCGGGTCTGTCATTCCCATCATCCCCTAGTCGGGCGAATTATAGCCACTGTTGACGTGCGCATAAACCAAACAAACAAAATATAAAGCCACGTATGCGCTTTGAATGCAGTCGAGCGTCGGAAAGTTGCGGACTTACCCTAATACTTCACAATTTGTTACGACACACACAGTGTTGTGAAATTCTAATGGCGGAGTAAACGAGTAGCATTGTTGCGACCATAATAAGTGTTGGAATGCAGCAATCAGCTCCTTGAGTAAGGTATGTTGTTGCTGAGTGGTCAAGTCCTCGATCCCCGGTGGGTCAAGTGGTTGGGCACTGTCCTGGCCTCGACTCCCGTGCAAGTCATAAGATATGGATGGGTACTGTACTCGAGCTGCAATTATTGTTTGTGGGGCATGTGGGATTTTAACTCAAGAACATCGGTGTTGATTGATTGATTGGATATTGCTTAACGTCTCATATTTATGCAACTTGGCTAATCGAGACGAAGGGAGGGACTTAAGGGGTGACGCGGGGGTTCGAAAGTATATGGATGAATGTAGAAACAAACACATCTTTACGAATTAGGTCTATAATTGCTTGACCGGTTGAGGTGTTGCTCGTCCCGGTCACCACGTGTTACATTAGTAGCGAGTTCAAGAGGTCACACGAAGACAGGACTTTGACGACCCGACATAAACCTCGTGCTACTGGGTCCGCCCCCAGCGCCGCGGGCAGCGACGACGCCGAGAACTCATTACCCGGATCATCGCTTGGCTTGGGCTCATTACATTTTGAGATTTCACGTCGCACAAAGCTAACGCGCTGATTGTAGATTCTTCCACGTCGGAGTCTTTTTGTCGTGCACCCGACTAATATCGCCAACTCCCTCGTGGATCTCGTCGATTCTCGTATTGATTTATGTGTTTGTTTTCTATCCTGAGACGCACACGAAGGATTATTAAGTAACCGAGCCTAAAAAGTCAATTGTAAATAGTCGTAAATTGAGATAAGAACGTCTGCAAATATGATCCACCCTTTTGCGATACGAGCAATGAAACTAGTTCACCTCCTTACCTTGGAAAATTTTAAATTTAAAAATTAAAATCACTTTCTATAAATAATTGTCAGCCATTTTCTCACGTGCTCGGCACACCCCATTTCAATTTCATTGTAGACATGCAATAATCATTGGATCTAGGCCATTCAGAAACACTTAATACCACGCCTAACTCTATGAATAGCCACGTGCACTGTGTGCTGATCAAAAGGCGAACAAAACTAATTGTTAATTACCTAAACTCTTTTATCTCTCTCGCAGAGATGTAGTTTTACTTGTGGCAGACGTGAGCGATTTTCTAGAAATAGAATAATAGCGTCTAAAAATGTCATTCACATAGAATCCTATTTCAAACAGCAATTAATAATCGTATGACTATTTCCTTGACTACCAATTCACAGAAACGTCCAGCTTAATTGCTTAAATAGTAGTCCGTGCCATTTGCCACTCTTTGCCATTTGATCGTAATTAATAATTTATTTTTGACGCTAATCCAATTTACCAATAGGCACTAAGAGACCGTGCCGAATCTAACTTCTAAGGGCGTAGAAGATAGTGTTTCGTTTTACGCGTATCTGAATTGAATATGGCAAGGCTACTAGCGAAACTTGTTTTGACAAAATGTGTACTTGTCAGTTATCCATGTAGGGGCATAATATCGACTCTCTTACCGACAAAGGTGACTTGAGTCGGGAGGACGCAGATTGGCGTCTCGCCACCGGCATTCCTGCTCGAAAGTTTTTCCGTGATTTTCTTCGGACTACTAGTATACTGAGACCTGGGGGTCTATTTACTAATTGTGACAACAGTCGAACAACAACAAGTGACAATAGTCAGTGACAATAGTGAGAAGAGCAAGTAGAACTGCCACCTCGAATTTTCATCATACCAAATTAAATAGGGCCATCAAATTCCAACTCGCAACCTTCTTGTGGTTTGGCCCGTGATTAGGGGAGTTCTTCTCCCTGAAACTAATGGCGAGCTCTGGGTCGTCGTCGGGGAACTTTCCCCTTCCCTTTGACTACCTCCCCGACGGCGACGACAATGACAACACGGACGGATGATGACACAGACGGAGACGACCACGACGTGGGGGAACCCCTGCCCTCCCCATACGCTTGTGGCTGGTTCTGACCAGCACAGGCCTGTCCACCCCTTGCTCCCCCGCGTCATCCCTTACGTCCCTCCCTTCGTCTCGATTAGCCAAGTTGCATAAATATGAGACGTTAAGCAATATCCAATCAATCAACCAAATTAAATAGTAATTATTTACATTTTTGCTGTATGTAGATTGTAGTCATTTATTACGTTAATGTGTAATTGTTGCCAATACTCGGCTTATAGTTAGTTTGTATTGCTGCAGTCAGATGCGTGACTATTGTCAGTTTTGTCACTATTGGCGCTTGTCGCTGTCACTCTATTGTTGTTACTTAGTAAATAGACCCCCGGACCTACCGGGTAAAACTGCATCATGTGTGTCGCAACAGCGGACATCCTTACGAACATGTTTTTAATTTAATTTAATTTAATCGCTCTTTACATTATCTATGTGGTAAACATTCAACCTTCCGTCAGGATTCCTTGCAGCGAGAATTGGGCCCACATCATCCAGAATCACTGAATCAGTCTCCAGCTCTTGGAAGCCTGTGATGAGCCTCGAACTCATGACCCTCAAGTGTAGAGTGGCACCCGCGCCTGCCTAGCCTGGCTACATTGAACCGTCGAGACAGGGCAAGTGTGAAGCGAGCGAACTGCGTAGATTTGTCTCTCCACTTTGTGGCCGAATTAGCAAAAGTGATCTTGTTAATCATTCATTTCGTTTCATTGAGATGTGACGCGAAGTTCATGCGATAATAAGAGGGGGGAATCTAAAAATTCCCGCGCGACCTTGACCTCGTCCACTTTCGACGGTTTCGTGCGTCGTGGGGGGCGAAGCGGCGGGTGGGGGGGGGGGAGAGTTGCCAAACTCTCAGTGGCGAAGCTTGGGCCGCTCTCCCGACCTCGGCAATCGATGATCTGTTTCCTGCGTGGTCAAGGAACTAGTCAGGATCGTGGGTAAGGGTTAGACTCATCTGCCTCCAGGTTCGATCCCTGGCGAGGCCACTTCACGACCTCGATCAGCCTCGTTGCATCGCGGTACGGTCAGTTTCATCTATGATCTCTAGACTGTGGGCCCATCAAGTACCTACCCAGGGGACTCTGCCCTTGGTTTACAGCATGGCTGAAGCTGCTCCCCCCCTAGACTAGATAGTCGCGATCTTATGTCTAACGTAATCTATCCAGCATTACGCAGGTCGGTGGGCCTACCCCGAGGCCGGCGCGCCGCTGGAAATGTCATCGGGCGGATCGATGCGTGCAGGCAGCCTGGAATGTTCCTTTCTCTCCCTACGGTGCGAAGCCACCCCCGCGTCGCGACGCCATGTGATCAGAGGTTACGCCACTGTTCTATTTTCTGTTTACTGTTACATAACGTAACAACCTTCGTTTTCACTTGCTCTCGGCGACGCTCGCCTCCTCTTGGCCGTGAAAGTTGTGCCAGTGCCAAGACTACTGACCGGACCGTCGTACACATCACAGCTGTAGAAGGGATAGGGTTCGACTCCCGCCTCAATCGGTTAACTAACTCAACGGGATGTTATGAATACCAATTAGTTTTGTTCTCGAATTGGTAATATACTTGCTTCCAATGCAGAAGGTCCCGGGTTCGATTCCTACTGAAATGGGCCACCCATCAGTATTATGGCATACGATAATTCTGACTCAGGAGCCGTCCTAGTAATGAAGCACACAATACGTCATTACGTACGTAAAGTTGTTCCAAACCAGCCTTGCTTCAGTGGCGTATCCAAGGGGGGAGAGGGGTTAATTGGTTGACCCCCCCCTTCTGAATTCCTGGATACGCCACTGCCTCGCTTGCATGTCACGTACGTCCCCGCTTGGAGATCGTAGCCTACACACCCACGACCTTTAATTTCAAGTATTGAATGATGGCGTTGGCAGGGTTGGTTTACAAGCACCTTTATTAAAGTCCTCTTCTTGAAACAGATAACTAACTTGGTTGGTAGACTCTAAATACAATTAATTAATTAATTACACACAGTAATCGAATTCGAACAACAGTCGTACCGTCTACTGACTTGTGACTTGATTATTCCAATGTATAGCCCTGCAACATCATCTGCAACAAACAAACTGTACTAGTACTAGTACATGAAAACTACCAAATATTCCACGAGGTTACTACTGGTTTCAGGCGCGTAGGAACGTTTAGTTTCGGGGGGCAAATCCATTAGCAGTTTTTGTGGGTGGCAGCTGGGGTCTGGGGCAAAGCCCCTGCTGCCGTAGGCCCTTTCGCCCACCATACTACAGTTATTTCGTCATGTTTTAACTGCAATCAGATTCTGTAAACGATGTTTTACTGCAACTACGTATCTGCAATCTAAAAATTTAAAAAATGAACGTGAAGTGGCCCATTTTAGTAAATTTCAACCTAATTTTTTAATGTAATGATGAATCATACAGGCAAACATATTCGTTTTACCAAGGTGACTGTCAAATTGTGTAAATGTCAGTGCATATTTACAACGGAAATTCTGGGATTAATATTTAACTCACGTTAGTTTTGCCCCCCCCCCCCCCCGGTTCCTACGCCACTGACTGGTTTTATTTTATTTTATGAAACAACTTGCACGCTAAACGAGTAATAGGCCAGTCCCATTATAGACTCCTGTCTCCGTTCAATAAAGAGTTGCGCTAGTTAGTTTAACTGTTACTGTTCAGCTAACAAGTGATGTAATTACTGTGTTGGCCTAAGCAATTAATGCTGCCATAATAATTAGCGCCTGCAAACCTCTATGGAATACTAAAGTGGAGTTGGGATCGGTTACTGCCTGCAGTACTTTCTCCCCTCTTGTGTATTCTACACCAATAGATAGATTTACTTAGTTTGGCACTTGCAATGCCATACTTACAAGACAATAAACAGGGGTGCATCAAATTTTGTGGGGTGTGGGGCCTTTTGAATATTCAGTAGTTTTATTTATAACAAACTTTTGCTAGGTTTAGATAGTATTATGTACATTGTATTGTTCATTGTACATTTTGTTATATAAGTACTGAAGCGCTGCAATGTCTCAAGATTGGTATACCTCCTTCCATTGTATGGTACAGGATATTTTGCTGTCAAGCATGCATTTGCAATCATGGTATTTCTTATTATTGTAGATTGTTGTACAAAAACAAAATTTGTTTCTTCTATTCTTTTTTGGCTTATAATACTTACTAATAGTCCATCATACATTTCTTTCTTTTTTCAGTTGAGACTAGATTTTTTTTCTTCATAATCATGGGTGGTGACAAGGCATCACTTTATCTCGTCAAGTGCTTTCTATTTTCTTCACTCGACTAAATCTGCAAGTACTATGACCTGCAAATTAAAATCTTCAATATGTTGACATATACAAAAAAGACCGCCAAGAAAATGATTGAAAATATTACTTTCCGTTCGTTTACCTTGTGCCTCAACGTATGTTTCCCCTTGTTGTTGTAGTGCTGAAAGACGAGCCTGAAGACCTGACCCACCTGGCTCCCACCGCGGGAGATGGCTGCGTGCCGCTCGAGGGGAACACGTTCATGTCGGACATGTTTGACGACCTTCTGCTGGGTCCGCTAGGCGACGCTGCGGATCCCTTCCTCGCGTACAGAGAGGACACCGATCTGAGCAACTCTCCGCACCTGCCGGCACTCGACGAGGTAACTTAGATGCTACATTCAGACGGTTCATTTCACAGCTAAAGATCCTTGATTTTAAGGACGATGTAGTACATGTCATAGAAATAAGGGTGACTATTTAGACAGTTCAATTTCAGACTTTTAATAAAGGTTAGAATACATAGTATAGTTGGCACTGCACTAATAAATAATATGGCTGTTTATTTTTGTACTTTTATGAAAAGACCGTTGTGATACTTTGTCTACCTAATCATACATATTATTTAGAGTCTTGGCTCTTGGCATTAAATTAAGCAGTTGTATCACTCAGAAGTCAAATTAAAATATTTGTCTCTTGCCCAGTGGTCGAGGGCATTTTTTACTTTAATAGTCCTAGTCCATGATATTATAATCAGGTTAAGGACTACAGTACTACAATATTAAATGCGTGTTTTGAATAGCCAATTCTTGTGACTATTTGCATTGCCAAGGTAGTACGTGATTTAGGGGGATCGTTATAGTCATGCAGTTAATTTTGGCCAAAACTTCTAAGTACATATTATAAATTGTGGGCCATAAATAATTTGAGGAAAACTCTACCTTGACCTTTCATTTACTTGTTATTTAAAAAATCAATCGCTTTCTACTGAATTCAAAGCGTAGCCAAAGAATGATTTGCCCGCTGTGCCAGTAATTGAAACCAAGCGAGCCCAGTCTGACCTCCTGAATGTGTGATTACAGAGTCCGATGCCGTCCCTGAGCAGCCCGGACAGTCCCGACGACATGACCTGTCTGATGAGCCTCGGAGAAGACACCGATGTGGACGAGGAGCTAAGCATGCGCGCCCCGTACATCCCCATGGGAGAGGGGGATGATCTACCCCTGCTGATCTCTGCGGACCTGCTATGGGGACCCCTGGAGCCGCCTACCAGTAACAGTTGGTGAGTTATGTCCATGTTTCAACCGACATAAAAACACGAGCAGCGGCACAGACGATGTTGATGCGTAAAGCTTGGCTCAACATGAATCAAGCCTGAAATTTTAAAAAGCATGGGAAATCAAGTACTCGCACAGCTCTAGCCTATATATTTTATTCTGACTAGAATCCTCTTAAGGTTACGGGGTATCTAGAACGTCATTTCTTATCGAGGATTTTTGCTGATGGGAACTAGGTTGAGAATTACGTAGTTTGTCTATTTTCCACGGATCATAAATAAATGCTACATTCTGATTCGTATTAGAGTCTACCCACTTAGTCTTGGTTAATGTGAATTGTGATTGTTTTTGTTTTTTTACAGGCAGTCCTTGATCACTAATGAAATCAATTTTGTTTGTATTTGTGGGTAAGGTAAAGAACTTACATGTGCTAAAATTTGTTTTCGACTTTTTTTAAGAGTACTTTCGGGCATTTAACTAAATTATGACCCTTCTCGGAACCCAACACATTATATTGTTGATAGTTATTATTTGTATTTGTATAAAAACATTGTGCCCATCCTGCGTATTAACCTATGTGTCCTTGTGTGTGTGTGTTACAGCTTGGAGCAGCTACTCCGTGACGAGCCCCCGAGCGTTCCCGACTCGCTGTCCCGGTCGCCGGTCTCGGACATGATGAGCCGGTCCGACTCGGCGAGTAGGTCACCGTTCTCGGACACGACTAGCCGGTCGTCCGACGCCTCGAGCCCGCGCTCCAGCACACACCCGGTGATACCCAAACATGAGGAGGAGTACGACGACCCAGGGGACTTCCTACTGCAGATCTACAAGAAGAAGAAGAAGGGTGAGTCGCTTGGGAACAAACATCATTGTATCGTTTTCGTTACTGATTTTCAACTCATTTATGTTTATGCTGCAAACAGGAGTTTTGATATAGACCAAAGCCTTGTTGTTTGTGTAGATAGCGAATGGCCTGATGCGAGCTATCACGTATTAAAATTAATTAACTACCTTGGTGGTGCCGTTTGCCAACCCTAGTATTGTGATCTATTTGTTCACATTTACTCACCATCATGAAAACGAAGTTATGCTTTTCTTATGAGACCAGGACCATGAAAATAGCTTATTATTATACGACTTCTATAATTTCAAGCTTCTATTATTAAAATTATCTATAGACCTACGTATGTACTATTTTGTTTGCTAGGTACTTTAAAAAAAAGTTACATTTGTGAATGTTTATTGTGTGCTCTGAAAAACAACCAAATGTTTATCTAAGTTGATGACTCATAATACCATTTTAGAATGTGCTCGTCTTTCTAGCTTACGTTTTTTATTTTGAACAAAATAACAAACAAAACCTGAGTCTATTTCTCTGCCAATGCCAAGGAATGGACGGTGCCAACCATTTTAATGTTGATTAAATTTAAACCCCAGTGTTTTTTCCACTCGTCACCTAATAAAACCTTGACTTGAACCCGGCATCTCCACCATTGATGCCAGCCAGCATGGTTCATTGAAATTCCTTTCACTTTGTAAAATTTAATTACATTTCTCTTTTCTAGATTCAAACTTGTTAGTTGTTTTATCTTAAATCATCTACTTTTGTAAAATTAAACACATTCTCTGACTGCAGGCTTATCAACTACCTACAAAACTATTAAATATCATTGATGTGATGTTAGTTTTATGTTTTCCCAATTAATTTTCTCTAACTTTTGTAATTTCTCATGGAGTTTCAAAATACTCGAACTAAGATACATATGCTATACCTGATGTATTGAGTCATGTGAAATCATGTCATGTGTAAATGGCACCATGGTTATAAATAAATAATATATATATATTATTTTCAGAAGCTATTTTACCCGGATATATATTATTCGACGAGTGTATTAAACTACTAACCGAGGTCTATATTTTAAATATTATATATAAATGGTACGTGGTTATTCCTTCAGGTTCGGCGGGCGAGGTGGAGCCGCTTCCCAGTCCGCTCAATCCAAGAACATCCGGCAAGAACGGCCCGACAGATCCCGGTGGCTCCGAGCGGGCGAACAAGCGCGGCAGCAGTGCCAAGCCGAGCGCGAGCGCGTCCAAGCGCAGCCGAGAGGAGGCCAGCAGCGGGGAGCTACTGCGACACCTGATGACCGCGGGGGGCCCACCCCACCGTGACGCACCCCCCAGAGTGACAGCGTACTCATGAACCTGCTCGTGAGCGGATGTGACGTGAGTGCAGGTTACGTTTGCTTAGGACCGACGATAAAACAATGTTGAACTAACTAGGTGAAGTGGTAGCTCTTGATACACGTGTATAGTCGCTGCTTCCCGCTACTTTTATTGATGAATGATGAAGATTTTACAAATCTACTCCAGTATAGCATGTCATTGTAGGGGCCTACTACGTTTTCGACTAAGGGTCATTTCAAGTTGGAAATGACTTTGGTTTAGAATTCGTTTAGAATAAGAACTAGAAACTCGGTTAGTGAAACTAGGTGTACCAACCTTGGCCATATTTGACTTTACAATCCCGCCACTGCTAACAAGATTATGTAAATACTGAAGCTATTCAAGAATTACATTCTAGTGGATATTGAAATGTAGATTTAATTTGAACGGCAGTGGTAGTAGCTAAATTGAAAACATTTGAAGTTTGAATGAATGAAGATGCTTTTTAATTGAATTCATTACATTTTTTTATAACATTGCTACATACATGGTAGCCTACAAAGTTTAATCTCAGGCTCACTCACTATAGTACGGGTAATGTTTGCAATTACAACATGCAGTTGCATTTCATTAAAATAGTCTTACTAGATCTTGAAACACAGAACAGGTAGGCAAGGATTATAGTACTTTAAAGAAGGTATTGTATTAATCTATCTTTCTTTGACGTTATTTGTTGTACCTGGAAAGGATTTGTAAAAACATCACGAATCTTCACTCTATTGGGTACAAAACATTTCCCGTGGACATTTCCTCTGCACTAGTGATGAACTCTTTCAGGTTAGCCAGCAGCTTAGTTGGCACCGCACAGTACAGTACCTACGTACCTACGCAGTGCAAGTGAACTCTCGTCACCAGAACTCTTGTGTCGTTGTAACTTTACCTGGCAACCAACTAGCGATCACCAGTGCACTTTTAATTTGTCGGAGAGAAAGCAAACAAGAAACAAACTGACGTAATCTCGTTTTATTTTAAGGAACATTTTTTACATTTTCAGTTCAACGTTCTGAAACATGCGTTATGGCAAGATTTCCCTTGTTATTCGTCTGAACATTCCTTGCTACTATAATTGTATATATTATTTGTTTGTACTCCAGGAACTAGGAATTGCTGGCCGAATGCTTGTTTGCGTATGTGTATCGATTTGTAGGCATACGTGCGTGTGTGAAGTATGTGTACTGTGTACATGAATACCCCAGTCAGCTATAAAAATTATTAGTATTAAATTCTTACCTTATCAAGAAAGGCACGTATCGTATCAAGTTTGTGGGATAACCGAAATGCCAAACGTGATATCTGTGTAGCCATACAATACACATCTTGGCTATTAATTGGTGTCGTCTAATAGTGAACTGTATCGTAAAATGTGTCCCCACCTTACGCCAGCCCCCCCTAAACCTTTAATCAAAATGTGTTCATTCATTATAGTATTAGATTATTATTGTTAACTTCTAGTCTAGTGCCCTCAAGGAAATTAACATGGAATAGCAAATATTTAAAATTACAAATTATAATTCAGAATTAACTTTTGATGTATCTTAAATACTACATATATTTAAAATCCGTTACAATTAGTATTTTATTGCAATAATTTAAACATGTGACGGGAAGTTCGTACTCTTGATGGAATTCTAGATGTGTATTTTTTTATTGTTAAATTAGGTCCACAGTTGTTGTTCGTAGTTACCTAAATGTCTCATAGTCATAGTGCATGTGTTGCAGGCCTATCTACCGTAGTAGGGTTCATAATGTAAAGTGTTCTTTTATGTGACACTTTGTCTTCGTCTCTACTTCAAACTAGTACGCACCTAGCTAACTTGTTAGTTGGCATTTATTGTGCATAGTAAATGAAAAGTACCATAGGCTACAGCACATTTCTGGGTAAAAGAAAATATTATATATAGAGTGATATGCCTAATTTAAAGTAGCACATGCTGCACTCTGCACAAGATATGCTAATAACAAAGACGTGAATTGAACATGCTTGTTCAATGGTTCTGGAATACAAATCTTCAGTTGTCTGGTCTTGCTCCACCTGTATGATATAAACGGAACTTTGTCATTGTGCTACTATGTAATGGTCACTGCAAGAAATCAGTTTTTGTGTGCTAGAAAGAAAAGTCGTAGAAGCGTTGCTCTTAGAAACGAAAGCTTAGCTCTATCACTATCAGTTATTAGGCACTTGGAGAACCAACAGGTTTGCAGGTAGGTTATTACTTGCTCGAGTTGTCCTCCACTGAAGATCAGTTGTGACTGAGTTGGAAGATGCAAAGTACAAATCTATTTATTTACCTGATGGTGTGAGCATTAAATGTCAAGTGGCAGACCTCCACCCTAGTGTACATTCAAAAGCAGCAAGTTGAAACATTGCAAGTGTGGCTCGTTGGTCTTGTGGTTAGCGTCTCTGCTTCTAATGCAGAAGGTCCATGGTTCGTTTCCCACTCTAGGCAGAAGTTTTTAAACTTCTGATTTGGACTTAAGTCCATCAGTTCTTTTCTTATGAATTAGTAAACGGTAACTTTAGAGCCGTCCTAACAACGAGGCACATAATCAATTCAAAGTTGTTCTGAATCGGCCTTGTTGATTCTGGCGTTGATCCACGGGTGTTCGCACTGTCCATACCACTGATAGCTATATTTCCTTAAAAATATCGATCTTTGGTTGGTTATCGCTCACTCGTTGATTGCGTTGGGGTCTACAGGGTTGGCTTAATCGCTTTGGTTTAATGTCCCCCACTGAAAATCACTTAAATGACTGAGTGGGTTGACTCTAAGAATGAATTTTTTTTAAATTTTAATTGTGACTGGGTTTCTAGTTCTACTCAAATCATGCAAGGTTAAAAGGCAAATGGTAGATGCAAATCACAAGTAAAATATGGGGTTTTATCATTCATACAAATTATCCTGGGCTAGATCCTACTTAAAGTTTGCTATTTCTTGGTCAATTCAATATGAACAATTAACATCATTTATGTCATTTTTTACTTTTTGGTTTGGAAAAAAATCAGAATCTCATGAATAGTTTTAGTTTTTAATTTACTTATATCGTATCTTCCTCCTATTTTTTAGTATATTATTTCAATATTTAAAAATAGTTGAGAAACGGTTTTATTTATTACAGAATGTAGGGGACCCCTAACCCTACCTTAACTACTTTTCTATCGTAGCCTAGCAAGTGGGTGGCCCAGGATTAATTCCCGGTTTGGGCTGGATTTTGACATTTCTAGATTTGTGGGCGTAGATACCGATACCTACATCTCTCTCTAAAAAAAAAAACAATGTTACCTCTTGTATATTTTCTAGCATTCAATTAGGGGAGCATGGCCAACACTGAGTTTTGTACTGTAGCCTAATTAGTATTGCAGTTGTTAGAAATGGGATATTTAAGCACATAGCTTAGCCCGAGTGGTTACTCGTAGTATTGTTTGCTGAGAGACATGCTTACCGGCATCGACTCTCGCAAGTAGACGTTACCTAATAGTCATTTTGTAGAACCATGTTAGATGTCGTCGTAAGCTTATGTCACTTACGATGTTTTAAAATAAGATTTATGTACAAGTCAAGTACCTCGTTGTGGGCCATGGCACACTAGGATCTTAATACCTAATGGTGGCCCATGTTCAGTAGTGTATACAAGTCAGTCGTCTTAGAAATGTAAGCGTAAGTGTTGCGTTTGAAGATAAATGCAGAGAAGATTGTGCAAGTGTCGGAGTAGGTCTATAGTACCGTGTGAGTATTTGTGCACTAGTATACAGATTGTGCAAGTGAAGTGTAAGGGTAGGTCTGTATTACTGGTACTGTGCTGTACAGTGTGGAAGTGTCAGGGTAACCCATACATATTGTGCGAGTATTGGTGCAGTATGCAGTAGTGTTTGTGGAGACCAAGGTTGAGCATCCACGGTCTAAGTGTTGAACAACGTCAACATTCAGTCGCGTATCCATCAAGGCGAGAAACACCAAGTATAAAATTGTCGCGTCATAGTACAACACACCCGTCATCAATTCGAAGTAATAATTAATGTATGTCACACTATGTGTATATTATATTTTCTGGTATTAATAAAAATCACATCAATTTGGTCATGTGTAGTCAGTATGATACAGTAACCGACCGTTTCAGGGAGAGCCGTTCCTTTGTATTGTGTGGCATCGTGATCCCTAGACTGCCACACAAACTACTAATGCTTGACAATTCAATAATTTACATCTGCATACCATGAGTTTATATGTTTAAGCCTACTGGTAATAGGCCACTATATTTTTTAGTGTTTGTGAGCTTTGATAAATGGGTAGTACTAGTGTTTCATGGAGTCACTCATGTGTAGAGATGTGCAAAAATGGTGACAACGAAATTCGCGAATTTTTTTAAAGTTGCAATAATCCCTTCAAATTCAGTTTGCACATGAATCTCATGAATTGTGATTGAATGGTACCAATTTCCAATTCGCGAATTTTCGCGAAATTTTAGTTGATACCGCGAACTAGTGGCGAAATTAGCAATTATGTCCTTAAATGCGAATTAGGTCACGAAATTTAAAGAAATAAAAAAATGTCAACGTTTTGGTGGAGGTGCCGGGTCGAAGTCGAAATTAAATTAATACTGGCTGGTACATATGGTGGAGTGCCGGATCATACAACGCGATGTGCGGGATCGTAATAACGTTTGAACGGAGTCAGCTCAAATGCTTCATATCCATATCAAAGATATTACTAAAGCAGTTTTTCGTAAATTGGGGAGGTGCGGTAGAAGAAATCTTCTGGTGAAAACTGTCGGAAACTTGAAACGCAAGGCTGAAATTGACTTAATTAACTGATTCTGAGTTCCTCTATGAGCTTGTTTTTTTGAATCATTAAAATCATCAAATTTAGGAAACTTGTTTTTTTTTAAGTTGGACATAGAAAATAAATTGTTTTTGAAATCGCCACAATCGTATTTATTTAAGGCGCGAATTTCAACTTAAAAAACCATTTTTGCACATCCTACCATGTGACCAAGAATAAATTATGTTAAATCATTTGTCATCTCCATCAAAACTTACTATGAAACCACCTATTTCATCAGATTGATGTCCTTACTTACTAGAACTTCTTGAGTAGCTTGCAATCGGGGAGTCAAGTATAACACTGAGCTTCTGTATACAAATAAAAACGATTAAACGACAAAACGATCAGTTTAAGATCTATCTGCTGGCCTTCTGCGCACACACACCTTCTCGACATTTACCCCTATTGTCTTGTAGAGTGACATTTAACCAACAAAACGCCGTGGCCGGCAAATGAAGTCCCTAATATGAGAATATTACAAATACTATTTAACAATGAATAATTCTGAACACATTATTTTGTTAAAGCACGCTGTAGATTGAGAATTTTTGGAAAGTTTGGATTTCGTGAAGTAGCCCATTTCGCGACAGGCGATTCGAAATATTTTGGTCGCTAAAACATTGCTTGGTCGCCAACGGCGAAATCGCCCAATCTGAACCTGATTAATACTGGCTGGTACATATGGTGGAGGTGCCGGGTCATACAACGCGATTGTGAGATCTTAATAATCGTTTGAACGAGAGTAAGCTCAAAATACTTCATATATCCATATCAAAAGATATTACATAAAAAATGCATTTTTTCGTAAATTTGGCGGAGGTGCCGGGTAGAAGAAATTCATTCTGGTAAAAACTGTCGGAAACTTTGAAAACTGAAGGCTGAAATTGAGCTTAAAATTAAAACTGATTCTGAACTTCACTCTCATGAGCTTGTTTTTCTTTTAAATCATTAAAATCAATCAAATTATCCTGAAACTTGTTTTTTTTTTTTAAGTTGGGCATGAAAAAATTTTGTTTTTTGGTAAATCGCCACAAATCGCGAATTTTTATTTTTAAGGCGCGAATTTTCAAACTTTAAAAAACCATTTTTGCACATCTCTACTCATGTGACACAAGAATATAATATTATGTTAAAATCATTTTTGTCATCTTCCATTCAAAAACTACATTAACCCCTACTTTGTCATAAATGATGTCCTTTTAGTCTTAACCTCTGAGATAAGCTTGCAATCAGGGAGTAGTTATAATCATTATATGCCTATGGTTTTTTGATGAATTACAATTAATAATAATATAATAATATAATAATAAATATAGATAATAATATAATAATAATAATAATAATAATAATCATAATAATCCTAATAATAATATATAATAATAAATAATAATAATAATAATAATATGCTACGGTCTACGGTACAACTTTTTTTTTTTTTTTAATTACTATTTAGTATTTTATTGTCACGTAACATAATGCATTGTATAAACAAAATTTATCAAAAAAACAATGATGGAAGTAAGGAATAATCATTAATCAAGCTTGTATATTTTGTTTTAATTTTTCTGTTATATTATATTGAGCTACTTGTAGTCATCAAGTCATTGCTGTCTGGTTTCCACTCGGAGTTTGGTAATGAATAATTAGTGCTATGGATTTTATCAACTCTTGTTCATTGAAAAGTGCTACTAAAATTCCATGTATAAATTAAAATGTGACCAACTAACAGAAGCTAACAATTGCAAAATCTTTTATTATAGATAGAAGATAGTGTGCTTCATAATTATGCAGTTATTGTTAGCCGAGTTCGGTTGAAAATGATAACATAGTGAAAGAATCTACTGTTCATTCAAACTACAGCAGTTACTATTAGGTAGTTTCAGGCCTATTTGGAAATTAAATTACGTGTATAGTGATTTTAATTAGGAATGCACATCGATACTTTTTTCATTATCGAATGTCATAATCTTATCCAATAAAAAAATTCAAGAGTGTTCCGATATAGATGGAATCTTAAATGATTGTGGTAAATAAAGTTCAAAACAATACAATCTGATGCCACTCGCTGCCTCGGCCTGTCTGTGTTGTCTCTGTCTTTGCCTCCCGCTATCAGCTAAGTTTGCTCCCAATCGTAAATCTTGAGTAAGACACCTTGTGACCTATCTCTCTGCCCAAGCGGGAAATACGAATTACGTGTTTCAGTACTTTTTGAACTAATTAGTAATTATTGATATTTTGATTATCGATTATCAAGATTTTAACCAATATTGATTGATATCGATTATCGTGTGCATCCCTAATTTTAATGGCTTTATTTACTTATCCTGTTCCAAAGTACATAAAAGTATGTGCAACAACATATCAAGTTTTAAAAGACTAAAGCACTGTTTTCATGTGTCCGTCAGACACGGCGCGATGATAATTAAAACAATGTTTAATGACTATCGCGTGACCGTTTTCGTCACGCTTTGGTTTCATTCCTCGTTGTGATCGATCAATTATGACTTCCGTTGTGTCGCATCGAGGCTAAACATTCACATGGAAACAAGGCTTTACATGTCATGTAGGTTTATTCTTGCTTCAAATGCAGAAGGTCCAAATCTAATTTTGGATTGGGCTCAATTTTGTAAATGGGCTTTAATCCATTAATATGTGAATATGATATAGTATAATGGTACCAACTCAGGTATGTTCAGTAGTAGGCCTAGTGTTTTAATAGATGATATGAAGAATCTAGTGCATGATGCCTCCGTGATGTTGGCTATGGACAACAAAGAAGAGTATAAAACGTCTCCCATGTGGTTCAACTGACGCCTGCATTGTTTCAACCGACGATCTCTTCTCTCTGGTTGAACTGCACATCCAGAACAACGTGCGTTCACATTTCTTCCTGCTTAACCTTCCTCCAGGGACCGAAGAGATGACTCAACTCTCGCGTCGCTTGGAAGACGATGTTTGTATTCATCACACACGCTAGGTCGTCTATAAGTAAGTTAGACCAGAGGATTTGTACCGTCCAATCCTACCTAGATATGTTTGCATAAACCTGCTGTATTATTTGATTCCTTAGAGTTTTGTACCCAATAGATTATTTTATTAAATACCATTGTGTTTATATTGTTACGTTTACACCAGCATGATACCGATATATACTTTTAGTTGATGTTTATTTTCTGTTCCTTCTTTTCTTCCTATGGCTTCATCCAACAAGCTTGTGTTTTATGTCCGATGCATTTTGCTTTACACAACCTAAAGCAAGTTGATACAATGAATTATTGCTTGCTGCGCTGACTACCTAGGTACAAGGTACCAAAGCATTACTTGAAATTGAAAAAAATGATGCTATAGAAAACTATAGGCCTAAGTTAATAGTCAATGTGCATGAGTTAGGGCACCCCAATGCCCAAAATTACTGGTACATACTCTTTCCTCCGGAATTTATTTATTTATTTATTAATTACTTAGTGGTTTTTAAAAGTATATCTTAAGTGAGCACAAATTTATTGAAACATTAAAAAAGTAAATAGAACTAATGCTTGTAACATACTAGAAAACTAAGTCAGGCTGACTTTCTATTTAGGCCTACTACGTATTATTATTTATCTTTAAACATTCTACATAGAGGACATATGTTTTATTGTTTGCATGGGTGAATTGGTGGGGGATAATCACTGCTTAGATCCAAATTAAAGGTAAATTGATATTTCCAGTCAATTATTGCTGGGCTATTTCCCATTCTCCTCTGAAAGTGAAATCCTAATACCACATATCACAATTATATTATTGAATGGAGTTCATAACTAGGTGCTACTAGGGAAGTTACAACCAGTTGTTTTTCTTCTTCTCCAAGTTGGCAACCCTAGGGGAATTTTATTAGTCGAGTGATGCATGCTGAAACTTCATATTAATTTATACAGCTTCGGTTGGTAATGGTAACAACTGCTCATCGTCAAGTAATCACAACATACTTTCAGGTAAGTTGTTGGTTTCATCAACTTTTCATCAACTCAAAACATTTACCATTTATTTATTTAACATACCTAGTATTTATATTCAGACTGATAAAGCTTGTAAGGTAAGGTTATAATATGTAGTGTGATGAGGCTCAAGTGGTTGCATGTTATGGTAAGATAGCAGGGCTCTACATACTATATAGAAAGGCAGTGAAATGACTGCCACACCTCTCGCATGGTCGGCTGCATTCCAGTGCATTCACACAACAGGTTACCTACTTTTATGGCAGAAGTGAAAGTTTACCACAAGAATGTACGGTGGGTGCGTGGAGTGGACAAAACATACCTGCTATGTAGTTTAATTCAGAACTTGTTTTGCAATACGTGTGGAGGAATTCAGTATTTTAAAAACAATTACGGTTTTGTTTATCTTTGAGAGTTGAAGATTTGGAGGAGTTTTTCACTTAGGAGTGTTCATACCAACAACTGTGATATCAAATTTTGTGCTATCCATACATCCCTGTATTGGATGAGCTGTAGCGAGGTTAACGAGCGAAGCAAGATTCCATTTACTTACACTGGAGACAAAAAATGGAATGTTTTTTTTTTGTATTTTTGTTCTGATTTGTCCGCATCGATTCCGGCTAAACGGTACTCCATGCGATGAAATTTTATGGAGGCCATGAAATCTCTGAATTTAGAACTGCCACGTTTGAGCGCAATCAAAAAATATTTCCCAATAAAATCGCAATTTACGATTTTTTCCGATTTTAAACTCTTCTACTTATAACACCTAATGCTTTATCGATGTTATATTTGCTCAGAAACTTATTGTATGAATTAGGATATTGTGTAAATTGAGCGCAATCAAAATTTACTTCTCATGAAAATCACATTACGGGTTTTTCTTTTTAAAACAATTCTTTGACTTATAACACCTACATGCTTTATCCGATTGTAATGATTTTTTCACAGAACCTTAATTTTATGAATTATTAGATGAGTTATCAATTTGAGCGCAATCGATAAATTATTTCTTATAAAAATCGCAATTTTAGATTTTTTCTTTTTTTAAGCAATTACAATAATTAATTTAAAAAAATTAAAAAATTAAACTTAATTTTTTATTTAATTTAATATTTAAAAAATTCAACTAAGTAATGATTTTTCCACAGAACAACAGAAAATCTGCATAACACATGGCAGCTCAATGCACCAATTACGCTCATCCAACAACGCGGCGGGACTTAAGCGTTTTCCTAGTTTTACAACTTTTCAAAGATAAGTTTTTTTATTAATGCTATTGTTAGACATTTTTATAGCAAGTTAGCTCTGTTGTTGAAATAAGTGTGTTTAGTTTCTTTTCTTCAAAATAAATATTTCTATTTTCTTGCACAGTACAAAGATGAAGAAAGCATAGATTCATGCAAATCACGACATTAAATAATAAACGTGTCTTTTTCAAGTTAGTCCACAGTTTAGCGAGTAGTTGAAAGAAGGGATTTTTATCTTATTAAACATCACGGTACTTTTACAATTAGTTCTTATTACCCTACTTATTCACAAACTATGCTGACAAGGTTTCATTCCTACTTTGGTGCAGCCAGGAGTAAGTGAAATAAGCATGCTGATGGGTATTTCATTTAGTTTTAGCAATTGTACAGTTTGTGTCGTGTTGGAACTGTCTTAGATAGCTGTTCATAGTAGGTTATTAGTAGTTGATGTTGCATTGATTTTTAGATACAACATGCATTAATTTGTGTCCGACCATTACCCATTCAGCAACTTATCGTATTTCTAATTTTATTTTATTCTTTTAATATTCTAGGGTTCATCGTTTTCTATATCCAATAATAAAGATAAGGCATTATGTAGCTTTCAATGTTTATTCTCTTTGAACACATTATGTTATTTATGTAGTTATCATTGATATGGGGTTATCTACACTTGGTTATATGGCAAATAGTTACGTAATTCCGTTTGTGGTATATGATAAAACATACTTGACTAGATCTGTTATGCCACTAATTTGAGTGATGATAGTTAATAATAATAATAATAATAATAATAATAATAATAATAATAATAATAAATGGTTTATTGTCATAGTATCTACATTTTGCGAGAGGCATTTACAGATGTACAGACAATGGTCATGAAATACAGAGAGTAAAACTTATAAATTATTATATAAACATACAATAATTATGGGGAACAACATCTCATCTACATACTGTGTGAGCTGTGTGAACTACACATTTTGCAACATAGATTGTCTTACATTGGTTCTTTTACAAAATCAGTAGTCATTGACTATTAGATACATTTTATCCACAAAAGCCCCATCTTTGCTTTGTCATCATGACTTACATAAGACATTAAAACAATCAAAATTTCAGAAGCCACATTTGACTTTTCATATATAATAATGTTAGTTCACAGTTGTGTCCGTTCTGGTGTGGGATCGTGAATGGCAGAAAACATTTTGACATAAGACAACAATCACAGAATGGGAAGTGAAATTATGACAATCAATAACTTTACACATCCCCCAAATAATGTTATTTTGGGAGGCATTCAATTTGTAAATCGTTTTTAAAACGTGAATGCAAGATATTTGCCAAATAAATAAAATGCATGTATTATACTGGATGATGGGTTTGATTTTGATTGATTGGTTGATGATCCTTTGAGACTTCCTACAGTTAATAAGGCCAAAGATATTGATTTTATCATCAAGATAAACAAATATTTTGACCGTCAATATGAATTTTCAATAATCAATCATTTCAATATTATCGATAACGGCCCTTCGATACCCATCCCTACTTACAGTTGGTGAAAATTAAATAGTCCTCTAAAAGTGGTTGTAACCTATATAATGCAATGAACTTGTTTATGATTGTATCAAGTAAAATATTAATTGTTGCAGTTTGCCAGTCTTTTATTATTTGAAGATATTTTATTGTTTAGGGTAGAAGTTGCCAGAAATTAAAAAAAATAGATTTATACTTGAAATATAAAATGTGCTTAATTATATAGTTTTCTGTTTATGTATTTGCTACTACTATTTTCCAAGTGTTGTGTCGGACAGTGATTAAATTTAAGTATTTAAGTTGGTACACAATTTGTGTAATAAAACTGTTCATAGTCGCTATGATTTGTTGATATAAAACTGTTCATAGTCTTTGTCTAAACTGTTAAGGAGTTTTAATTATTTGAACCTGTAGATTTAGACTGGAAATATTCCTGGTGGTGGAATTGATAACATCTAATACAATCCAGAAATTTCAAATCAAATTTATAATGTACCAACAATCCATAAGTTATTAAGTTATCATCTAGTGGTTATGGTGAGCAACCAGTGGCGGATACAGGGGGGGCGGTGGGGCGATCGCCCCCCCCCATGATTATGTCCTAGATCCGCCACTGTGAGCAACCCACGGTTGGGTTGAATTATTTCATATTCTAGCCTAATGTTGTCCATCATCTGGCAATTACGCTCATATTGTTTAAGTAAAGGCAGCATTTGCTGCCCAAAATTTGCACCTACGTAATTATCCTAAATATCTGATTGCTCAAATATCGAGCTATACTAGCTTCACAATGCCGTATTAGTTTCATTGTAACATTGTGTGCTAAATAATCTGTTTTTCCTTAATGAGTATGTAAGTATCTAGTCATATGTACACAATGAACTGAAATCTCTACAATACCGTTGAAGTAGTGAGCGAGACACATGCACAGAGGTTGACGTAGAAGGCAGAAACCTGTCAAACATTTGAGTCTTTTGATGCTTTTGCACAAGCTGTATAAGGGATGCACACAACACTCGATAAAATAAATAATCAATAAAATATTATCGAATAGCATATTTTCTGGAAAAAATTAGCCAAAATGCTGCTTCAAATCATTCATTGCTATTCAATTTGTGTCCTGGGTGAATGATAACTGACATTCCACACAATTTCTGACCAAAAACTTGGTGTTGACTTTTTGGGACATTCAATTTTTATCATGTGTCAGCCAGTAAAATGTCACCAGTCACAAGTTCCATCATTGATTATTTTTATTTTGTATTTGTGCATCCCTACAGTACACAGTAAGTGAGAGACGAATGCAATTGCTCGTTAAGTAAGTCTGCAGCTTTCTGTTGTCACCAAACTATTTACATAGCTATATTATGCATGTCTTCATATTGGTACAATACAACCACAGTTATCCACATGAGTTGGCATGTGTTTTATTTCTCTTTACCACTTGTTTAGGGTTCACTGTACAAGATTATTTGTTTTTAATACTACATTTTTGTTCATTTATATGACGGCTTGTAGTTAGTCTTTATTTAACTGTTGAGTTCCAACGAGCTTAGTTGTTTGGAAATCTCCATGAAACCACGGCAGGGAAATCTCCATGAAACCCCGGCAACTTGGCTTGATGGACCTTTGTAGTTAGTGCTTTTATATTATTACTGCATTATGTTATAAGTTATTTATGTAGTGGCTTTGACTGTGTTAAATGTTTGTGTTAACTGAAGTTACTAGTTACCTAATTTGTATTAACTTTGTATTTAATCTAATAATTAGTGGAATATGTTTTGGCATCTTTAACATTTTTTCTAAGTGACCTATAATGGTGGTGGGCTAACATAAGAGCATAGCAGAGATTTTGATTTTGTCGGTACTTTTCCTTGATTTTGAAGTATAGATGTGTACGATGTTATTTGATGATTTATTCCCATAATTAATGTTCACTTTGCTCAAACTGCACTGCTGTTTTGGGGCTTTAACACTCTTTAAACGGTTTGTCTTTTCGAAACGTCATTGTTATTTTCTTAGTTGCTGTCTGATAATATGGTTATTTCTATCTGTTATCAGAGCATTCAGCTGGGTTTGAAGAGGAAGCTGCTATCGCAAGAAGACCACATGCACACCAAGTCAATGCTCCTAGACCCAGATACACACAACAAGCCTCTTTTCTTAGATCCCGATATTCACAAGAAGGAACCTCTAGTCTCGGACCCGGTTAAAACACTCAAGTCGTTGCTCGTAGATCCCAGGCCCCACGCCATAACGCCCATGTCAGTGTACAGGATGGCGCTGCTGATTGACCGAGACAAGCACTTCGCTCGGGACGGCGCTGACGAACGGGATACGAGGGCGCTTGAGAGCGTGACTGGGAAGTCGTTGCCGTTTGACCGGAACAAGCATGAACTTGTTTGGGGGAAGGACCTCGGCGAGAAGACAATGCCTCCGATCACAACGGGAGGAAAACTTGAGATGCGACCGGTTCCGCCGCAAGACCAGGTAATACCGCTGTACCATACACTCGGGCAGGGTGGACAGGATCCCACCTCGCGGAACCAGAGCATGCTCGAGCGCAACGCACTACTCTCGCGACAAGACCCGGGAGGAAAGTCACCCTTGCTGGGAAGCGCTCTGTTCGAGGCGGATAAGTACCGCATCAGGGAGATGTTGGGTGGCAACGTGGGCCCACCTCGCAGCCCTGCGCAATCAGGCATTCCTCTCGAACCACAGCGACAGCCCGCTTCGAACCAGGACCTTCTCGCTACTAGATCCCGATGGCAGAACCATCCCCTCTCTGGCGGACCTCAGCCAGCGAGACTGCGAAGTGAACGCGCCGTTGAACGGCCCTACCAACCTACTGCACGGTCACGAGCTGCTCACCGCGCTCGAGGCCTCGCACGGGGTCATGCAATAGCCGTGTGTTCGGCAGACACAGTAGAGGTATATCATATACTAGCCTTCTGTAGCAAACTAGGAAACTATTGGATACAGTCTAGAGAGTACGTAACTGGACAAAATACCACCGTCAAGTTGCATTCTAACAACAGTCTTGTCATCACAGTTAGCGCTGTCACAATCACAAGGCTCTTTAAGCCAGACAGACCTTAGTCTAAACATTTAGGAATATGATAATTGATGGTGTTTTGTTTGGAAATTTTGAAACTTTTCTTGCTGATCTTAACTGAAGGTGCATGTTTCATGTAGTAGTACGTCTACAAAACACCTGCCCATCATACCTCCCGGATTGCCTGAAGGTTTAATACCCAGTTGGGTGAAGAAAAGGTTGCCTTTAGAACATATTAGCAAGTAATAGTAGTACAAACTAGAAACTAGTTATCAATAATATGTGAGGTATACTAACGATTGTGTGCTAAACCAAGACCGAATACCTCAACTTGTCACTTCCGTTAATTAATATGTTGGTACCTTTATCTCTATGGTACAGTAATAAAAATAAGAAACCATGCATTATATCCACAGCTGAAACTGATGGAATTCTTTTACTTCAGGTTTATAACTTTATATTATAGCTACCAACATGACAATAACCACTAACTCCTCCACTTCTTCTTCTGTCTATATTGTGGGCACCTACCTAGTCTCATCTTGGAGGTTATGCTTGCCAGGTGTGTGGGAACATTACCAAAGCTGGGGTGAGGGCAGAATATCGAACGGGTCCAACTATTAGTCACACAAAGTGTTGATCTATAATTATTTTAATATATTATAAATTATAATTATAGTTCTAGATAATAATGGTTTATTATTATTATTATTATTATTATTATATACCTATATCACATTTTAAGTAGTTTTATTTCATTACTTGGGATAACTACAATAGTGTACCGGTATATTATCAGATTCTCAATACACAGGCACTTGCAATATATATATTTATATTTTATCACTCTTTTGAGTTCATTGTATTGTTGGCCTAACATAAAAAGGCAGTTGAAATGGTACCAAATTACAATATTGAATGGATTATTGTTTTATGATAAACACCCCCCAATCTTCCCTCACCCCAGTAATATTTGTTAGGGGCATTTTATCCCTATCAACATGGCAGGGAAAACTAACTTTTCTTCTCATGTACAGTAGTATGGCACCCGTTTCTTGTTGGTGTGATAAAATAGTATGTATATTGTATAGTAAAATGAACAGTAACATGAATCTATTTTACCTACTTCCGACAGAACATCGCCGATTACTCGATTAGTATAGTGGTATCATAATATATAATATGGGAAACTATATTTGGTTACCAGAATGACATAAATAACTAACGACCTAGCCTTACGTCAGCCCAGGCTAGTGTTATGATCAGGATACATAGTCATAATGGTTTATTTTAACTATCCATTAATACTGTATGTATGTGTAGAGTACCTATATTACTGAACTTTAATTTAGTACTATATTCAAGAGCTTGATGTCGATGTTCTAAAGTGAACTGAACGTTGTTGTCATTTTATTTTTATTTTTATTTTTTAAACCCTTTTTTCTTTGCACTTTTTGATCATTGCTTACATATTTTGTTAATGATTTACGCATATCTCCCTTTTCATAGTAGTACCTACCTAAACCATTTGCTACAATATTACATTAATTAAATTTCATATATTTTAGAGTTAGACATTTATGATTGAGGGGGAAAAAATCTAGTAAGAACAGAATAGCAATATTTTCAATGTTTTATTTGTTTTGTGTATTTATTTTTGCATTCAAAATTACTTGTCTGAATTTAGGTTAACTTGATATTCAATACATCATTATTTGAGCAATTTTTAATATTTTCTTCTTCTTCTTCTTCTTCTTCTTCTTCTTCTCCTTCTTCTTGTTTTCAATCCCCACATTTTTGGCTTACTGGGCCATCATGCATTTTCTGGTTTTCCAGTAGAGACAGGCTTTTTTTTCCTCATAGTTCATGCCAAGTGGAAGGGCATCAATTTTGTCTTTAAGTCTTGAACATCTCATCAGATGCTCTCTGTTCTGTTCTTCCCTCCCACATAGACTGCAAGTACTGCTATCAGTGATTTTACTTAAAACAGGAAACAATAACAAAATATATGGACATTTTTTTTAAATGCAGCCTATGTTTAGTTTATATTTTTAATTACACAAGTCCATCATTAAACATAAGTACTATTAACAAAAACATTATTTTAAAATTATTTTTAAATTTTAAATCCTTTGTTGTTCTCTTTGCACACTTCTCTTTGTATCTGATAAATCTATGCCATCTGCCATAGTAGGCCTAGATTTTTACGATTTTACAATTTTGTGTTAAGAAAACGTTTGTACCTATATTATGCAAAAATTTCCAGGCCTGGCTAGCCGGCAACATAGATGTTAGCCCAAAAAAAAAGGATGCTCTACTGCTCCCCCCAACCCGATTTAATGTTGGAAATGGGGTCAAGATTGAGTTTTTATTTATACTACATATATGTTGTCTCGGGTTTTGACGTTTTCGTCCATGTGTAGAACAACATCAGAATCGGTCTACGAAAACCTTCGTCATAACATAATATCATCATCATTATATGTTGCCACGTCCAACTCTGCGTTGGGTCGGCATTGAAGACCGGCCTCTCCATCTTCTTCTGTCCTGCCACCACTCCTCTCCTTCCACCACATTCCAGTCTCCTCCTTGCTGTTCTACATCCTTTCTCACACTATTCTGCCATTGTTGTTGTGGTCTGCCCTTGGTCTCCTACCAGGTTCCAATTCCATCATCATCCTTCTCGGTAATCTCGCTCCTTCCATCCTTTTGACATGTCCGGACCACTTTAATCTTCTCTCTCCAATTCGCTCCATTAAATTCCTCACGCCTACTTGATCTTGGATATCCTCATTCCGTATTTGGTCCCATCTAGTCTTACCTACAATGCTTCTTAAAAACTTCATATCTACAGCCTGCACAAGGCTCTCATCCACTTTTGTCATATTCCAAGTCTCTGCTGCATACGTCAGTATTAGAACAAAGTAGGTCTGGTAGATGGCAACCTTGCACTTCTTTGGTACTTCTCTGTTCCATATGAGATCTCCAATAGATTGGAATAACCCAACAGCTTGCTGCGTCCTTCTTCCTATCTCTGGTTGAATCCTTCCATCGCATGCTACTATACTCCCCACGTACTTAAAATTCTCCACTTGCTTTAAAATCTGTCCTCCTAGTAGAATCCTGACATTCTTCGCTTTTATCTCGTGTCATCAGCATTGTTTCACTCTTGCCACTTCCAAACACCAGACCATATTCTCCTGCCACCACACATCAGCTTGAGATTGCACCTCCTCTTCTTCCTCTCCCCACACCAAAAGATCGTCTGCAAATAACATTATTTTCAAAACATTCTTCTCTGATTCTCTGTACAACTTTCCTAGTGATTTCGTCCATAACAATAATGAACAATAGTGGCGACAGTACACTTCCTTGTTTTAACCCACTCCACTCCTAATGTCAAACCACTCTGTAATTCCACCTATTGTCTTTACAGCACTTCTAGATATCGAGTACATCTCATTCACTCTTGTTATTATTCCTTTTTTAGCTCCTATATTTTGCATTGCATCCCAAACCTTCTCTCTCTTGAGGCTATGGTATGCCTTTTTGATATCTAGAAAAGCCATACATAATATATATATATATATTAAATAATTATTTCTGAATGGGGCTTTTCTCCGCAAATAATAACAAGGAGGTTCAAACTTACCCCTCCCTGCCCGACGTTTCGGAGAAGTCACATTCTCCATCTTCAGGGGCGACAGAGACTTGTTGACTTGGGCCCGTCCACTCGCACTCCGCACTCGCGAAGTCTCTGTCGACACGTCGCCCCTGAAGATGGAGAATGTGACTTCTTCGAAACGTCATTCAGAAATAATTATTTAACATATACCCGGGAAAACTTAAAATTAAACATATATATATATCTCAGACTTTCACGGATTGAGTATGCACACATTGTATTTTCGGGTAAATAAAATGCATATACTATATATTAGAGGTGTGCAAACAAAAGATTTTTACATACAAATTCAATAGTAGCCTATTAATCGAGTCTGAATAATAAAACAATTATTATCATTAAGACTATCTGCATTTAATAAATTGACGCTTATTGAGATTTCAAATCTAATTCGAGATGCAAGTGTTGGTACTTTCCGATTGACTTAATACCCTAAACACACTGAAAGTAGTGTTGAAGAGTTTCCTGCAAGTGCACATGATTTCTAAATTCAGGCTCTGTTCTGCATTAGTTGAACTACTTGTTCAAAAGGATTCGAATAGTTCGGAATTCGAATACAAGTAGTTTGGTTTCAAATCGAGTTTGAACACTTAAAGTATTTGTTCAAATTTGAATTTTTGAGTACTTGCACACCTCATATATATATATATATATTATTGATTCATAGCAGTTGTCGTAAAAGTTTGCTCCGACTGTAAAGTAAAGTAAAGTGTAGTAAAAGTTTGTTCTGTTGTCCCGGTGGCTCAATTGGTAGAGCTATGGCACATTAAGCCGGAGTTTCTGGGTTCGAACCCCAGTCGGGGCAAACTTTTACGACAACTGCTATGAATCAATAACTATGTCCTTAAAGCGGGCTTATGCTTAAAAACCTTATATTCATATAGTACATATAAAAATATATATATACATAATGTATGTTGCAAAATTAAATTATCTTCATAGCTGAAATAAAGAACGGTTTCCTTGTTAGGAGTTTGCATTTACGTATTTATTAAATTAAAATCTTTTTGTCTGGAATGTGTGATCTTGTCTTATCAAAGAGATTATTGTTTGCATTCTGATCATTAATTATATTTTTAAGGAAAAGCACTGCCATAAATTGAATACCTTTTAATTTACTAACATTGTGATTTAAATGGTTAACAATGTGTATTTTGTTAATGGGGAACCACATGAGGAAGAGTTGTAAAGAATAACTCAGCCTGCCCCTTACATCACTCGCGTGTGCCGGAACGTAACTCTTATCTAGACCACTCGGCACCCTTTCAGAAACTTCTAATCATCCAATATAGATACACAACATTGGTTGTGCTTCATTGTGATTGAATGTAATAAATTCTTGGGAAATGAAGATGAAATAACTTCCTGCTGTCTTAAAAATTAATTCAATTCTACAATGAGATGGATACTTGTCCACAAATTGTTTTAATATTTTGGAACAGCATTATTATTGCATATTTTTAAAAAAAATCTCTGCAGGGTATGAACCCTGGTCTTCTTATTGCCTGCCTGTCGGATATTTTACCCCTTAGCTACCAAGACGGTTACAGACCTGCAATGCACCAACAATCTAGATGTTATGAAGTTAACCTTCTCGGTAGCTTAGGGGTAAAGCACCCGACTGGCAATCGGGATATTGGGGTTCGATAGCCCGCTGAGATTTTTTTTTAATTTCTTGATTGATTTCTATGTAATGAATTAAGTCTACACCTATGGGAGTGTTTCCCAACAAATGAAATTGAGTAATACTATTGTTACAGACCATGATTTGATAGAGCTGTGTGATAGTGCCAGAAATAATAAAATTCAACTTGACTGGGATCAAACCCGGGTCTCCTGGTCGAGTTAGATTTTTAATTCCTTGATTCTTGGATGAGCGTAGCGAGCGAAGCGAAGATTCCATTTATACATGGAGAAAATTCCGAATGGTTTTTTTTATATTTTATTTTTTATTTTTTTTTTGGTTTGTAGACGATTCGGGCTAAAACCATACTCCGATTGTCGTATGAAATTTTTTGAGACTTCGAAAATCTACTGAACTTAGAACTGCCACGTTTTTGGCGCCAATCGAAAAAAAATTCTCATAAAATTGCAATTTTACGATTTGTTTTGATTTTTAAAAAAATTCTTGCGATTATAACCTGTACACGCTTTGTCCGATTGTAATGATTTTTCACAAACCTTTATTTTGAACTTATAATCGTGAAAACTTAGCCAATCGAAAATATTCTCTGAAATCGATTTACGGGGTTTTATTTAAAACATTCTCGGACTTATAAACACCTACTGGCTATCGATATTGGTAATGATTTTTTCACCGAGACTTATTTTATGATTCATAATTTTGTGATTTGAGCTCATCGAATAATATTTTTGAAAATCAAAATTTTACAATATTTGTATTTTTTAATACGATAATAAAATTAAGATTAAGTTTATTTTTATTATTTAATATTAAAGAACAATCTATCAACTTAGTAATGATTATCACAGAAATAAAAAATTCCGCATACACATGGGAGCTCAAGCACCATACGGCTCATCCAAAACGCGGCGGACTTAGATGTTTTTCCTAGTATTAAATATAATCAATTCCACTTATGCGAGTGTTTCCCGAATTACCAAATTAATAATGTTACAATATGATTTGTATAAGGTAAACAATATGCTCACGAGCATGCTCATCTAGCCGTGCACTACCAGGAACTACACATTACATTATTTGAATTCTTCATTTTAAAAAGTTTTAATCAACTTCCAGCCATAGACTACCTGTTTTAGAATTGATACATTTAAATAAGGTAGCGTTACAATAAATCGTTCAGAATATGTATGCTGCTCTGTACTGTGTAACTCTTATTAAAAATACAAATACTATTAACAAAAAGTGTATTTTTCTAACTCTAGCATCCCTTAAAGCTTGTACATGTAACTCAAGTGCTGGAAATCCAACACACTAACTTTAAGATGTGCTGGAAGCAGACAAATTGAAGAGATAAACAATAATACATAATTAGACACTACACAAGACAATTTTACATGAACCTTTGTGTGTGCATCCTTCAGAGTGACTTTGTGTCTATATATCTCCTCTTTGTTATTTGTGTCTCGTATTTGTCGGCTTTCATCGAAGACTATCTGTTGCATCCTTTCCCGACACACTTCTATGTTTATTCCAGAAAATTACATTCCATCAATGTAACAGCTCCTACAGCTGCCTACCTGTTAACGTAGGTAATTGTTATTGTTCATAATATTTAAGAGAGTGATATAGGACATGTGTTTTAGGCAAATTGCTGTTTGCTCGGCTGACTGACACCACAGGTGTTCGATATTTTGAACATATGTCACGGAAAAATGGGGCTTTACAGTAACACATTTCTAAAAGTTGTTTTAAAATAATTTATAAAAAATAAATTAGTTTTCACAAATTTTGATTTTGTTAAAAACTCCAAAATTTACTATATTAATATTTTGTTATGTTCAGCAACAATGTTTAACCTGCTGCACTGCATCACATTTGCATTGGACGTAATTATCTCTTTGTCATGAAACATTATTATAACTTTTATCCATTTTGAATTTAAATGTGGTCACTACCTTTAAGGACGGGGACAAATTTATCTTTGAACATTTTTTTTCAGTAAAAATTTTAACTGTGATGGTGCACAGGTAGCTAGTTTCAGATAGTTCCAAAACAAGCGGTTAATCGGAATTTTCCCAGATGTATCAATAATCCCTTTGGGAAGACTAAATTAATGTTTAATCATTTCAGAAATAAACCCTATTGACTATCAAACAGCATCCCAGATATAAACATGTTATTGATTGTGTCAAATAGCTATTGACAAGGTAGTGGAATGTGGATAACACCAATAAAATGAAAATTAATGCAGCCTAGAGTCAACTAATTGAATTTATAAACTAGCATAAAACTCAGTTTCTCACTATATGGTTGATGGGCTAGATAGTATCAAGAAAATTGTAAATACCTTGGAGCACTTTTGAATTATAAATTAAACAGGGGAGAGCAAATGAGCCAGATGATATGTTGGGGAATTTTGTTAGGAGAAATTTTAGAGGTACAGGGGAGAAAAGAGAAAGCATAGGCCTACATTGAAATTGTTAGACCTTGTTTAGAAAATGTCGGGTCAGTGTAGCTGTAGGACCCTCTCACCATTATTTATACTGAAGCTCTGGAGATGGTGGAACGAAAAGCAATAAAGACATTTAAATATGTAAGGAGAGAAAGAGTCCAATTGAAACGTGAATAGGTCTGTGGTGGGAATCGTTACATGAACGTAGAGTATATGCCAAACTTTGTGCTTTCTACAAAGTATTAACAGATAAACCAGCTAGAACTGACTAAATAAAAAGATGAACTTTGCCCCATTTAGAGGGAGAAATGGTCACTGTCCTAAGGTACAACACAGATTTAAGGAAACACTCATTTCTTGTATTGTATTGTTTATTAAAGTTTAGAGATCCTTTACTGTGATACAGAATATTGAACAGTATTTTATTTTCCATCATCATTATTATTATTATTATTATTATTATTATTATTATTGTGTTAACAACTCATAAAATGCCCTAGAAAATTGGTGCTATAGCCACCCCCTGACCTAACTTAAGTTGGAAACAGGAGTCAGATAGATATATTATTATTATTATAGTAGACAAACATACTAAACAATGATCTGTGATCAAGAGTTGGAATGGTTAAAGAAAATACCAAGTAAATAATATATTATGTATTTGTTTTATAATATAAATTATTGTGTGAAAGTATATTAAAAATTTTAGTTCACAGTCGACACAGGTCCAGCTTTAGGCAGCCGTAGCTGCGGAAGGTGGCACAATTCGATAGGAGGCGCCGCATTGACAATGAAATATTTTAGTTTATAGGAGTTGATAATGATAATATTAATTGCGAAATAAAAATATAAACTTGGGGATGAAATAATTTTAAGAAGCAGCGAATATTACACTAATTCACTTTAGGCTAGACTATTAAGAGGCAACGGCGTCAACGTCTACCATATTAATATTATGAACTCATTACTTGAATACCTGGTACTATATTTTGCGTGGTTTTAGTGGGAGTAGCGATCAAAAGCGACGTTGACGTTACGTTATCAATTTTACTGTTCCCTAGATAAAAAGTATTATGCTTTTTTTTAAATCTTTTATTAAACTCCCAGAGAGTACACCAACTATGGTGTAACATATTACATAACCAACATTCCATCATTATTTTTGTTTACCGTACATTAAACATTATCTTTACAAAGTACATAGATTACAATCAGTCAAACATTTCAGCTCTGACAATGACAGGATTAATGATTTGCTCTCTACCAGCCAATCGACTACAAAATAATTAGTATGTTATTTTCATGGAACCATTGAAATATCTTAACTTAAACAATGCCGCGGTTTTGAGTTCAACCAAATAAATATTTTTAATAGAATGCACTTTAACGCAATTTCAAGTCTTTTTAGATTTTCTTCACTGTATTCCGAAAATAATTGAACATATTTTGTAATCAAGACCGACTAAAAGAAAAATAATTTCTTTTGTCTTGAAAATTGCACTTTTAAGTGGGCTATATTTTGTATGAGCGTAGCGAGCGAAGCGAAGATTCCATTTCACTACACTGGAGAAAAAAATCCGGAATGTTTTTTTTTTTTTTTTTTTTTCTTTTTTTTTTGTATTTTTGTCTGTTTGTTAGCACGATTCCGGCTAAACCGATACTCCGATTGCGATGAAATTTTATTGAGACCTTCGAAATCTCTGAACTTAGAACTGCCACATTTTTGAGCGCAATCGAAAAAACATTTCTCATAAAAATCGCAATTTTACGATTTTTTTGATTTTGAAAAAAATTTCTTCGATTTATAATACCTACACGCTTTGTCCGATTGTAATGATTTTTTCACAGGACCTTTATTTTATGAATTTATATATTCGTGGAAAATTTAAGCGCAATCGAAAAATTATTTCTCATGAAAATCGCAATTTTACGTGGTTTTTCTTTTTTAAAACAATTCTTTGACACATCATCCATGCTCATACATGCTTTATCCGATTGTAATGATTTTTTAACAGAACCTTAATTTTATGAATCGATATATTCGTGTGAAATTTGAGCACAATCAAATAATTATTTCTTATGAAAATCGAAATTTTACGATTTTTTTCTTTTTTAAAATTACGATTAATTAAAAAAAATTAAAAATTAAAGTTTATTTTTTATTTATTTTTAAATAATTAAAAAAAAAATCTTCAACTTAGTAATGATTTTTTCACAGAACAGAAAATCCGCATAACACATGGCAGCTCAATGCACCAATTACGCTCATCCAACAACGCGGCGGGACTTAAGCGTTTTCCTAGTGTAATGTAATTCACTGATTGTGAAGAAGTTTAATGTCACCCCAATAAAAAGGCACTCTTTCGGTTGGGGCGGTCCAACTATGAAACTGAATGATAGTAATAAATAACCAACTTGTAATGATTTATATTTTATAATTAGAGATTTATTTTATTATGTTTTATAAACAAAAGTAAGTTATGAGTTGCGTGGAGTTTACGTGGTCTAGGTCTACACGCCTACCGGTACTGTATTAATAAACTACTTAATTGTATTTATTCACACTGCTTGTTATTAATAAATTGTTAATAATAAGTTACTTTTTATTTATTACTTGTAGAATGTTTTTTTTTTAGTATTGATAGTTGTACCGCCCCAACCGAAAAAGTACCATTAAAAAGAGTTCTGTGACGGAGAGGCTATAGTCTAAATACAATTTTTTTTATTTTTTATTTTTAAGAGTCATAATCTGCAATTATTGTAACCAAATTTTAGTCTCCATAAAATTTTGTCTCTTTGCAGCAGAGAGCTAACAAACAAATAAAATTGAATACAAAAGTGAATAAAACTAGGAAAACGCTTAAGTCCCGCCGCGTTGTTGGATGAGCGTAATTGGTGCATTGAGCTGCCCTGCCAAGTGTTATGTGGATTTTCTGTTCTGTGAAAAATTAATACTCAGTTGAAGTTTTTTTTTTAATTATTTAAAATAAATAAATAATAAACTTAATTTTTTTTTATTATTATTAATCGTAGTTTAAAAAAAGAAAAAAATTGTAAAGTTTCGATTTTCATAAGAAATAATTATTCTATTGTGCACAAATTTCACACGAATATATTAATTCATAAAATTAAGGTTCTGTGAAAAAATCATTACAATTGGATAAAGCATGTAGGTGTTATATGTCAAAGAATTGTTTTAAAAAAGAAAAACCCCGTAAAATTGCGATTTTCATGAGAAATAATTTTTCTATTGCGCTTAAATTTTCCACGAATATATAAATTCATAAAATAAAGGTTCTGTGAAAAAATCATTACAATCGGACAAAGCGTGTAGGTATTATAAATCGAATTTTTTTTTTTTAAATCGAAAAAAATCGTAAAATTGCGATTTTTATGAGAATTTTTTTTTTCGATTGCGCTCCAAAACGTGGCAGTTCTAAGTTCAGAGATTTCGAAGGTCTCAATGAAATTTCATCGCAATCGGAGTATCGGTTTAGCCGGAATCGTGCTAACAAACAGACAAAAAAAGAAAAAAAAAACATTCCGGATTTTTTTCTCCAGTGTGGTGAAATGGAATCTTCGCTTCGCTCGCTACGCTCATCCAATAATTATTATAAGTACTGTTACTTACAATTTTGATCAGAAATGTTTTTTTGAATGTACCCAAATTCATGGCATATCTACATAAGAAAGATCCACTTTTTTTTGTCAAGATCAGATTAGACATTTTCCCAAAAAGCGGATGTTACACTGCGAAGTGAAAAGAAAAAGTGAAAGAGAAAAAGTAACTTTTTAGAATTAGAGTTAGCATGTAGCTTTACTGGACTTTTCACTAGTCGAACCAAGTCCGACTCATTCGGAAAGATTTTACTTTTTACTTTTTACTTTTCGACTTCCCAGTGTAACAGCAACGGAAAAAGTCCCTTAAGCTACACGTTAACTCTACTTCTAAAAAGCTACTTTTTCTCTTCAATTTTCTTTTCACTTCCCAGTGTAACGTCCGCTTTTAAAGAGAGCGAAAAAGAAGACAAAACATTGTACTCAAAATTGAGAAAAAATCCTAAATGTATGATTTTGAAACATTGCAAATTTGTTTGTATTATACAAACAAATTAAATATATTAAATATACAAATTGTATATAGACCGAATGAGGTGCGAATGCGCACTGCATGAATTCTGATTTGACAGATCGTTGGTTTGATAACCAACTTTAACTGCGGAGAATCAGGATGGTCGCAGCTGGCATTGCCCTATTCATTTGTACCGGTAATATTTTAAAAAAATATCTAGAACATAATATATCATAAAGAATGGTACTAGTTTAAAAGTAAAAATGTGCACAAGATCCCAATTTTCCAATGGAAACATTCATGAGCTCACGTTCAACTATGATAATTTTAAATTTACCGCAATTTCGCGTTGCCAACTGGCAAGCATTTCAGATTCAGATTTGATCTTCTCAAACACCAAGTTTGTTGCGTATTTTTAGTAGAGATTTTATTGAATACGTAGTTTCCCTTTACCGGCTTAAAGTCAAGGTGGAATTTTTACTTCTAGTTTATACTTTCAGAAAAAGTTAGATCATTTGGTTGTTAGCGAATTTTGTTTTTGTCATGTTCATGTCATGATTATCACGCATCCACCGCTTGCTTGACACAGGAATTTTTCGAAGGCTGTGTATATCCTGAACAAACAAAGCAGCAAAATTAATCGCGCGTTGTGGTTCATTTTCACTTTTCTCATCAGATTATAGGTTAGGATTGTCTAATTATCTCTGATCCTTCGTGGATTGCAATCTGCATGTAAGTATATAGACCTAATCAGGCTAGGCCCTAGGCCTAGCCTAGGCGATACTTTCCTCAACGTGCCTAAGGTCCTCCGTCCAGCTTCATCGGCTCTAGGCCTAGGCCTTGCCAGTTTTAGTGAATGGTTAGGCCTATGCCTAGGCCTAGGCCTAAGCCGCTTTCGTTTACCTCGCCAGAGCAACCTGTTAGTTCGGAAAGTAAACCCGGTCAGTAGCAGGTTACTCAGGTTCGTTCGGCAACTATGCCAGAGTAACCCGGTTTTACAACCCGATCACCAAAAAAGTGACCTGCCTCGGGAGCAGGGTTAGTTCAGGTTATGGCGGAAAATACGAAACGATGTGAATTCGATATATGTGGTGTTTATAAGTTGCTATGGGTGATACGTGGATATTTTGGCGCAAAACATTGTTATTGAGTAGGCCTAGGCCTTGTGCTGCCATTTTAACAATCAACATTAACATGGCAAACGTTAATAACGTTGTTTATATATTTACTTTTAACTCTTGCTGTCACGGCATCCATTTGCAAACAAACCCACCTCCGAGTCGCTTTCGTTTACTTGGGTTGAAAATGCTAACCTGGTGACGTAAAATCACGTGACATAACTGACCGGACGGGTTACTCTGGCGAGGTAAACGATTGCGGCTCTAGTGTATTTGTATGAATTAACCACTTGCCTGATGGCTGGCATCCCTGAGGGTTCTAGGCTTAGGCCTAGGCCTAGGGCCTAGGCTAGGCTTGAAGCTCCCATTGATTGGTTGAAAGTCTTGCTTTGGCTCCCTCTGGTCCTCTGGATCGTAGAAGGCGAGATGCCCTTGACAAAGTCCATCTTGCAAAAACGTAGAGCCTAGCCGTAGACCTGCTGGCCATCGTCGTGAGAAACGTAGTCTCTGTGGCTAGATTTGTCCACCACGGGGCTGTCATCCCCACATGCTCGGAACTCTTTCGGTTGGTGTTCCCCAACTTTTCAACGCTGCGATATTAGGGGAAAAGACGATTAGGGGGAGTGAGGGGCGAAGCGCGTATGTTTTAGGACGTGGCTATTTAACCGTAGCTACGGGAAAATTACGATTCTCAATTCGTCCGTAGCATGAACGAAGATCAGCGGAAATAATCGAAGGTAGGTATCCGAATCGTCCGCGGGATCCCACGTAACTAGGCCAATAGCATTGGAGCCAATAGCTTCGAATATCACAGTGCATTGTGGCAGAGTGGTAGCGCGTCCGAATTCTATGCAAAAGGTCGGCGGTTCAAATCTTCGCTAGGTCGTTTTTTTTTTACCATTCTATTTGGGTCCATGTTTTTCTGCAAATGATTTCACTACATTTAGCCCAGTCCCAAACACAATTCTAGATGATAAAAGCGTTTAAAAAGTGCTGCGCCGCGCTAGGCTAGTTCTAGGATACAATCGATAAGAGCGCACCCAAAATCCTTTCCGTTAAAAACGAGTTAAGATTTAAAATAGCAACGTTAAAGGTTTGGTAAGTAGAGTATTTTATTAAAAAACGAGTTAAGATTTAAAATAGCAACGTTAAAGGTTTGGTAAGTAGAGTATTTTATTGAAAAGGTTGGTAGGCCTACTAAGTAAATGTCATAATAAACATGGCGCACCGGCAACAGTGAAATGGTAGTGTTTGTGTTCAATCTTTATTAGTCATCTCCTAATTTGAATACCATATCTATTTCACTATTTCACACACTCATCTTATGACGAACCGCTATGTACACACGGACAATGATTCGAATATGGACTGGATTATGTCGCCTGTTTTAGTTAGTAATTTAATTTAATATAATTCATAATAATAGTTAGGGACGCATCTCATTAATTCTGTGCAACAATGTAAATACATCCATTCATTCATTCATTCATTCATTCATTCCGTCATTTATTCATTCATTCATTCATTTATTCATTAATTAATGTTCTCATCGATCATCATCACTCACTAGAAAAATAATAGAATTAAGTCCAGGGGACAAGACATCTACTGTATGGGTCGCTGCGGCTCGTTTCTTGTCCCCTTTCTGTAACACATCCATGTAAATGTAATGTTGAACAGAAAAATAAATAATAATAAAATAATTATAACATAATTCGTATATTTTCAGAATGGTTATTATTGAATTAACGTAATTTACTTCCCGTTCCTACGGTTAAATTAGCAGGCCTAATTTTTCCGTACCCACAGTTCGAGTACCTTCGGTGATTTCCGCCGATGTTTGTTCATGCTACGGACGAATTGAGAAACGTAATTTTCCCGTAGCTACGGTCGAATAGCCTCAGCGTATGTTTTAATAGCCTAATAATAATGATAGGCCTAATATTGTAAAAATATACGCGCTTTGCCCCCCCCCCCCCCCCCACTTCCCCTAACCTACTTTTCCAATGTTGGGGAACACCAATAATATTTTCTGTTAAAGCGCCCTAAAACTACTAATACCAACCGAAAGAGTACTACATCCTCTGGGCGTTAAAAAATACTTTCCGGCTCTCCGAAGTGTCAAAAATGGTCATTTCAGTTTCGTGTGCCTACTAGTAGAAAACAACACTTAAGGCACCTTTTGATTGAGTCCAAGTTCCACGATGTGTCTCAACGTTTTATAGGGCTGCAACACCCTCTTACCGTAGGTAGGCTTACCTACTGAAAAGTTTTTTTTTTTCAGATTTGAAAATTCCTACAAAGCTATGAATTTTAATTTTGGTTCTACTATCCCAAAGACGACGGGGGGATTCACGTTGTCGACCCCCACGCCAGCGACAACAGGATCAGGTTGGTAGGATTTAAAAATATGCTATTGGCCAGTTTTATTTATCCAAATAGGCCTAATATTCAGTTCTGTAGGTACCTATGCTTGACTTTCTTGGAGGCTAGGGCTGCCTACCCATTTGTATGCAACAAATTGTGATGGCATACATAGGCCTAGCCTACGCATAATATAGGTTTTGTTTTTCATGATCAACATGTAAATTGGAATTTATGTTGTTTCAGCACCATCTCTTAGCTTCTCAATGGCAAGTGGTGATACAAACAGCAACAAACTGATGCCTACTCCAGCTTCAGCGGCAGCAGGTAAGAAATAATGATTAGTACGTATATATCCTCTCTCAGCAAAGACTAAATTTGGTGTATTTAGGACCTAAGGTGAGTGTACCTAAGTAGTATAAATCAGATAGTCGGCAGTCAGTAAGAACAATGAGTATCGGTGTGTAGGGTTTACATACTAACTGATGTAGGCTAGGCATAGGTAGGCCTAGTCTGTTACCGACCAATAGCCAGTTGAAAGTAACAACCTCAAAAGCAAGCACGCACAAAAGCTAGCCAAACCACTCGTCTCGTGATCGCTCCTTATTGGGTGAATCCTTACAGAGTCATGTAAGGAATTAATATTGGGCATCTCTTGCCGAGAGACGGCAACGACATGCCGACGCTTACATCATCTCATACACGAACGATAGGCAGGAAGTCGTATAATATGTTTTAATGCAGGCCGACTACTTAAGCTGACTACCAACTGCCGAAACCGATCTACCTAAACCCACCTTTATGAGAGCCTGAAAATTCAAAGTAGTAGGTACCTAGCCTATGTGAATAAAGCCTACAAGCTAAGAAAGCACAATTTACAATAATCTACCAACTCAAAATTTGAACTAATTCAGTTTTCAGTGGCAATTGTTATCTGTTCTTACAATACTCAATAATAACTCGGACACAAGACTATAATATGATCCTTCGTATTTATTGATAAGAAACGGACACATTACAACGCTTACTTCGGATACACAATTACAAACACACACAATGACACAATCGGATATCGGACATTCTTACTCTGCTTCAACTACTTATGCGCGATGGGGCCTACCCACGCCATAATGTCTCGTCGCTGCTCGCGAGATCTCGTATTCAAGCTCGTTCGGGGCCATGCGGGAATATTCAAATTACAAATGATAGTTCGGAAATTGCTTACGCACTTAATCTTAGACTTATTAGACGAGTGTACAAAGACAACTTAGGGGGTTCCGATAATGAACAAGTAGGCTAAGCCTATCATACAATGCATTCGAGATAAACATTAATAAGACTTGCATGTACGATCGGCTTCAGAAGTAAATCGAGGGTAATTTTTTACCGATGGCGACACCACCGATTCGGCAGATCTAGGATTTGTTCTAAAAGGCACACCACTAAATACACAAGGCTAGCACTGGCAAGGATTTGACGGCGTGACCTATTTATGTAACTAGAAAAACTGGCCATTGATTTCTACACTAGAAATAAGCCTGCACTAGGGTTAAGTAGGCCTATGCATTGTTTGGTGAATCCATTTAGAGCCTGGCCCAACTCAAATGCACGCACTCGGGTGTTGATGATTTCTGCGGAACGGTTAGGTAATAATATCATTCATTACCAAATTTTTCATACATGTTATTGAAGTAGGGTACTTTTATATTGATATCCACACTTGGTTGCAAAAGATGTGCCATAGAGGTTCATTGGGAGACGTAAACTTGTCCAATACGTGAAAAATGAGAAATCCAAAACATGGATTCAATTCTGAAAATTTTCATCAAACCGTTATCTTACGATAAAACCGAATTAACCTGCACATTCACGTTCATTTAAACATTGATATCCAGTTTGCAAAATTGCGTTTGGCCTTCCTACATAAATCTGTAGGCCTACACATGGAATAAATTCCCGAAGTTCACCAAAATTGAGTAAATTACGGAGATTTCACGATTTTTAAATTCAAAATCAATGAATTAATTTTGGAATACGCGTACTGGATCTCATAGATTGATTCTTTATTAAAGTTCGTGTGAAATATGATACCGATGTTATTAACCAATGTGTCCAGAAAAAAACAGAAAGCTGAGCGCTTATAGGGGGGCTATTAACTCAAAAAAATATTTTTTACCAAATGATCTAGGGTCTATAGCACAATACTACACTTAAATGACAGTTTAAAAAATTATATCTTGAAACTGTGATTTAACAAGAATTTTTCAATTTTTTTATCCAGAAATTTGCAAAAATTGGTGTTTTGGGAAATTTCTTAAATTGACTTTAACATGCTTCTTTTTGGTAGGCCTACACATTGATACTAGAGCATAGTACAAATCTAAAATGCCCATTTTTTACATCGTGTCTTGAAACTGTGCCCATATATAGGCCTACCCTCAAACACGCAAAAATATGCATTCTAAAATAATGATAATGAGCATATTTTGACCAAACTACTTGCCCAAATTACAAAACAAAATATGTATAGGCCTAGAGAATTGAGGTATTTACAGAAAAAGCTGTCGAGTACGTCAATAATGGTCAATATTTTTTTGGATCAAAATCCTCCCAAGTTCACGGGGCATAAAGATTGTCCCCATGTTATTTCTTATGGGAGACTTTTGCCGATGGGACCTAGCTCGAAAAATGTCATGTTTGACAATTTTTGGGGAGGTCATGGTGGCCCCAATAATTTTTCTGTTCATTGCTAAATTCATTACTAGTTAGCCTGAATGAAGTATATTTTTTTAGTTTAGCGGTTAAATACCCCTTTAAACTCGTCTCTGCGCCAGCCTCAGCGACTTTTCTTAATATATAGGCCTACAAGCCTTGCTCTTATATTAACGATGCCCTGGGCTCGGTGTTTAAAAGTCCCAAAAGGCCAAATGCTAATGTAAAATAGGGCCGCCATGTGTTCCCTGTTGGATGACGTCAGCAAGTTATAGTTTTGTGAATATAGCGCGCCGAGCGACGACAGAACGAACCGAATATTCACGAGCAAGGTGGGTAGGAATAGGAACGAACGGTAGGCCTAGGTAAGGTATCTTCCAGACCCTTTGATTTACTCCTGACGCCTAGTCCACCTGTACCCTACCATAGTTAAAATATATATATGATAAATAATTAAATATATATATTTTTATGTTGTGTGGCTCGTTGGTATTGTGGTTAGCGTATCTGCTTACAACACAGAAGGTCCAGGGTTCAATTCCCGCCACAGTCAGAAGTTTTTTTTAACTTCTGATTTGGACTTAGTCCATCAGTTCTTGTCTTAGGAGTTTGTAAACGGTGACTTTGGAGCCGTCCTAGCATCGAAGCACATAATAAATTTAGAGTTGTTCTGAATCGGCCTGGTTGATTCTGGCGTTGATCCGCGGGTACTCGCACTGTCCATCCTACCACTGATTGCTTTCCTATTTAAAAAAATATTGATCTTTGGTTGGTTATCGCTCACTCTTCGATTGCGTCGGGGCCTACAGGGTTGGCTTGGTCGCTTTGATTTAAAGTTCCCCTCTGAAAATCAGTTATATAACTGAGTGGGTAGACTCTAAATACAATTTATTTTATTTATTATTATTTTATTTATATATATAAAACTTAACCCCAAGTCTGGCATTAGTCTGACGCATTAGCTAAATGTACCAGTGTCTGATTCTAAATAACCCCTTCTCAAACTACTAGACTATAATAGTCTATCTATAAGAAATTATGTGATAAAACCAAGTGAAAAGTAATGTTTGAAAATGTGTAACTGTCTTTGTTATCAGATCACCCAGACTGCAGAGTGTTGTTTTGTTCTCAGGACTCAGCCTAACGACCAAACTGGTCAGCTCAGCGACAGTGTCTACTGCACCAGGATCAACACCGACTGGCAGCATAGTGCCTACCCTAACACTGTCCAGCACAGGGGCAGCACCACAGGCTACGCTAGCCACGACAAACGTGTATGTATTTCTTGTTTAACATAAAGACTACATAGGCCTACACTTACCAGTACGCCTATTTTTTGGTTTTCAAATAGTTCAGATTAACTTGACATGAAGGTTTAGAAATTCACCTAATGACTGATAGTGATAGGCTATGTAGGCTTACAAGTATTCTGCCGTACATACCTAGTTAGTATGCCTTAAATTATCAAGTGATCACGACCTTGTAGGCCTGAACGAATCAATAATTGTTTCATGTGTTTCTTTGAATATGTTCTACTGATGACCATACTATAGGCGCTCCACGCTAAGAAAGGAGTTGCGCGCGCTTTTAACGGGTGAATTGTAGCCATTCAGCAGGCTCCAATTTTAAATAACGATCGCTGATTGGCCCGTTGAAAGCGCGCGCATCTCCTTTCTTAGCGTGGAGCGCCTATACTGAAGTTCTTACACCATACCTGACACAGTACACACAATTTAGAGCATTAACCTCATTAGGTTTTCTTTTCTCCTTTCTCATTTACCTACTCGGTATCCATTTTGTTTGTTTTGTTTTGTGACGACCACCGAAAAAAAAAAAAAAAAAATCAATGCTTTGAAATTTGAATGAGTTCGGCTGCCTTTCTTAGACAAATCAATTTATGACTATAGTCAGCACGTCATTGTAATATTATGTTACTGTTAGAAATGGTTCTTTTAGAAACTTGACGATACTCCTATTGCAATAGGCCTAATGTGGATTATTTTCAGAGTGTCGAGTACCCCCTCCAGTACCAGTGCTTCCCTGAACTTCTGCCAACTGGAGGAAGGAATCAACAAGTGGACGCTCGAGCTGGAGGACCAAGAGAAAGTGTTCATGAACCAGGCAACACAAGTGAACGCCTGGGACCAACTGTTGATTGCTAATGGAGAGAGAGTAAGAGCTGCTTTCTCTTCAGAGATTTGGAATTTTTAAATTGAATGTACGTCGAGCCCACTTGTAAAGAACTCTCTTTTAACAAAGTTCTGGATTTAACAAAGTAATTTTAAAGCTTGATAATTAAAAATACATGTAAAGTGACTCTGTTTTAACAAAATTCTTTTTTAACAAAGTAAAAGTCAGTTTTTGTCAAGTTTGTTATAAGTGGGCTTGACTATATATGCACATTATGTAATCATGGGCGACTAATTGCATAATGTGTGACTTATAGAACATCATCATTCACTGCTATTTACCGCTTGGCAGGGTTAGATTGAGTTTTACAACTGCATTTTTTCACATCTTTCTTTCGTCCTACAATCATATCTCTTTCACGTCTTCCCAGCTCTCTCCTCTTGCCTTTAGCTGCAGGTATCCTGCCTGCTATTATCTCCTTCCATCTTGTCCTTGGCCTTCCCCATCTTCTTCTTCCTTTCATATATATATGTGGACTGGAAAGGAGAACCGACCCTTAGGGAACATTTTTGAATTCGTGTTTTGACATTTTCTTGGGGGGTATAAAATTCTGAACATTTTGGTGCAACATTTTTTTTTTTAATTGGACAAATACTGGCAAAACTAGGCCTAGGGCCTATACACATTTTAGTCCAAGTTAACAAAAAATTAAGTTAACTGCTAACTGCTATGGATAAAAAAGTTTAATATCCCGTGCAAACGGTCATAAAAACGATTTTATAACATCAATAGGTAATAATATATATATATATATATCTGACTCTTGTTTCCAACTTAAGTTAGGTCAGGGGGTGGCTATAGCCACCAATTTTCTAGGGCATTTTATGAGTTGTTAACACCGGCTTGCCAGGCCTGTCATGTCCTCTTCAGGTTCACTCGCACTTCTTCCCACCAGTTCACGCCATCCACTTCTGTCTTCCCACAGTTTCCTTGCTTCGACTTCTTCCCACTTCTCACCTCTTTCCTGTATATCATTTCTTATTTGATCTTTCCACTTCTCTCTTGGTCTACCGACTCGTCTTTTAACTTTGTCCCCACTTTCAAATTCTGTCCTTGGAATTCTTTCTTCTCCCATTCTTCTGACATGTCCATACCATCTCAACCTTTCTCGTCCAATTTTGAATAATAGCTTCTCAACTCCAACTTTTGTCCTGATTTCTTGGCTTCTAATTTTGTCTAACTTCGATATTCCGGCTATGCTTCTTACAAACTTCATTTCAGCTGCTTGAATCCTACTTGCATCTACGGCTCCTAGTGTCCAGGTCACTGAAGCATATGTAAGGATGGGTAGATAGTATACCTTGTACAATAACACCTTGCATTCATTAGGGAAATCCTCGTTCCAAAGTAACTTCCTTACTTGCTGATAAAAGGATTCTGCCTGGGCCACCCTTTTACTGATCTCACTTCCCATCTTTGCCTCCTTTGTGATAATGCTACCTACGTACGCAAACTCTTCTGCCTCTTCCAGTTCCTCATTTCCAATTTTAATTTTCTCTCTAGTTACTTTACTTGTTCCTTTCTTTCTAGATTTTTCCATCACAATAGTTTTACTTTTTCCTACACTGATCTTTAGTCCAAATTCTTCTGTTACAAGATCCCACTTCTTCACTTTTGTCTGCACTTCTTCAGCTGTCTCTCCCCACACTAGGATGTCATCCGCATAAATCATTGTCCTTGTGCCAGTTCCCGTCTCTGGTTCCACCTTATTTAATATTTCGTCCATTACTATTGAGAATAGTAATGGGGATATTACACTGCCTTGCCTTAGGCCAGAGTTAGTGTTAAACCACTCAGTATTTCCATGGTTTGTTTGAACACAACATGTGCATTGTTGGTACATACTTTTTATTCTTTCGATCATGCCGTGGTTAACACCCTTCTTTTTTAGGCAATCCCATACTTTCCCTTGGGGCATGCGATCATAGGCTTTTTCTAGGTCTAAAAATACTAGGTGCACCGTTTGTCCTGCCTCCCATCTAGTTTCCATGATTTGTCTAACTGCGAATTTCTAATCAGTGGTTGACCTTCCACTCCGAAACCCATACTGCTCTTCCCTTAGCTGTGGTTCTATTATTTCATTTAATCTTGCTTGTATTATTCTTTCATATATCTTAGCTCCTTGGCTCATTAGGGAGCTAAGATAATAATAATTGTCAAAATTTAAAACAATCTAGTAAATAAGTTATTACGTAGCATTCCTTAACTACGTACATATTATATAAAGTCGTAAATGAAAATCATATTTTTACACATTGTTGGCTGTTTTGCCTGTTTAGCAATTTAGTTTTCACCCTAAGGCCCTTAGGGTGAAAACTTCTCCTTTCCGGCTCACATATAGTTTCATTAGTTTCATATTTATATAGTCTGTCAAACCCTCTCAACAGTGTCCAGCATTCCTCAACTACGTACATATTATATAAAGTCGTAAATGAAAATCATATTTTTACACATTGTTGGCTGTTTTGCCTGTTTAGCAACTTAGTTTTCACCCTAAGGCCCTTAGGGTGAAAACTTCTCCTTTCCGGCTCACATATAGTTTCATTAGTTTCATATTTATATAGTCTGTCAAACCCTCTCAACAGTGTCCAGCATTCCTTAACTACGTACATATTATATAAAGTCGTAAATGAAAATCATATTTTTACACATTGTTGGCTGTTTTGCCTGTTTAGCAATTTAGTTTTCACCCTAAGTACTCCTTTCCGGCTCACATATAGTTTCATTAGTTTTTGGATGAGCGTAGCGAAGATTTCATTCTACTACACTGGAGAAAAAAATCCGGAATGTTTTTTTTTTCTTTCTTTCTTTCTTTTTTTTTGTATTTTTGTCTGTTTGTCCGCACGATTCCGGCTAAACCGATACTCCGATTAAGATGAAATTTTATGGAGGCCTTCGAAATCTCTGAACTTAGAACTGCCACGTTTTTGAGCGCAATCGGAAAAATATTTCTCATAAAAATCGCAATTTTACGATTTTTTTCGATTTAAAAAAAATTCTTTGACTTAAAACACCTACATGCTTTATCCGATTTTAATGATTTTTGCACAGAACCTTTATTTTATGAATTCAGACATTCTTGTGAAATTTGAGCGCAATTGAAAAAATATTTATCATAACAATCAAAATTTTACGGCTTTTTTCTTTTTTTAAACAATTCTTTGACTTATAACACCTACATGCTTTATCCGATTGTAATGATTTTTTCTCAGAACCTTAATTTTATGAATTAATATATTAGTGTTAAATTTGAGCGCAATCGAGAAATTATTTCTTATAAAAATCGCAATTTTACGATTTTTTTTATAACAATTACGATTAATAAATTAAAAAATTAAAGTTAATTTTTTATTTAATTTAATTTAATTTAAAAAAAATTTAAACTTAGTAATGATTTTTCCACAGAACAACAGAAAATTCGCATAACACATGGCAGCTCAATGCACCAATTACGCTCATCCAACAACGCGGCGGGACTTAAGCGTTTTCCTAGTTATATAGTCTGTCAAACCCTCTCAACAGTGTCCTTCCCATCCTGTCACCTCACTTCTCTACACCAAGCATTTCTCTGAGGTTTGTGTTTCTGATTCTGTCTCTTTTTAACTTACCCACTCTGCTCCACACAAATCTCAAGAACTGCTTATTGTTGCAAAAATCGTTTTAAAAATCATGTTCTGTAGACCTCTACCTATCCCTAGTAATTAATGCTTTCAGTTTTGTTTCTGTACTTGCCTGCCGACTTCTTGGATTTGCCATCTTAAAATAGATTCGATGAATAGTGTGTACACAGTAGGCCATGTATTTAAGGTCGATAGGCCTACGATTATTTCTTGATGCAATTGGTCTGCAATTCAGTCTTCCTGATACGTACTATACTATTGAATAGCTCACTCGAGATGTTGAATTTGACAAAATTATATCAATTGACCCTTCAGCATTCAATTTAGGTACTTACCCATGTGTTAGCAAGTGTAGCTGAAGTATAGGTGGCACCAGATAAGCTGTCGGCCGTCAAGGTCAAGCGAGAGCACGGACGCCAACGTTGACAATTTACACACAACTGGCATTAGGTAGGGCCTACCGTATTTGGTCATGTTATCGTGATTTGTTATCACATAAATCAACATTTTATAAGCTGTGAATAAAGTAGTTCGTCCCACAGAGTCTCTATTTTAGCGAAATAATGATTTTAAGTAGGCCTATTCACGATTACAAAAGTGTTCTTTTGCCTTGTTTTGTTGGTAATGGTGTGTCCAAAGTTCCAACTGTTTATAATGCCAACCTCGCCAGATGTGATGTCAATGTTTAGGAGCATCAAAATATCTTGATTTTATTCGTAAACTTCATAAATACTTTATTTTTAGGATATATTGGGCAAGGCTTGGCTTTAAAATAGTTGTGTTTTTCTCCGAAAGCAGTTTTGGAGACCGTTATTTTATTTACTTTTTGCCGATCCTGTGGCCATAGTGCGTAAACGACCGTGCTGCGATCCCTCGGCGACCGCCACCTTATCTGGTTCCACCTATAACCACAAATTTATTTGAGAACTAGTACCGGTAGTACCTTACGTACGAAGAAACTACGTCGTCCTCGAAGGTTAAATTAAAATTAGTTAAAAGTTAAATTCTGGTGTTGCAGCTCGTCAGTCTGAACCTTTCCGTGGAGGGCGTTAAGTGTGAACAGCAGCAGCTGGACCATGACCTTGACTTCATTCTCGCTCAGCAGCGGGAACTAGAGGAATGTCTTGTTCCGCTCGAGAAGGAGTTGGGTTCCACCGGTCTGGCTGATCCGGAGCGAGAGCACACGTAAGACATATCATTCCTACAACTCTGCACTAAATTATAATTTAGAATTAGAATAGAAGGTAGGCCTAGGTCTAAAGACTGAAAAGCTTTGTACTAGAAATTTATTTGAAAGTCATACTCATGACTTTGAATTTGATGAACATCCTCTCTCATTTTCTTGATACAATAAATGAAGGGTTTCCAATCAATAAGGTTATGACATCATTCAATTATAAATATCACAAAAAATTCCGATATGATATCAAAATGTTTTTCTTTGTGAAAAAAAAAAAAAAAAATACGTATCAGTTTTTATCACCAAACACTTTTTTACGATCTTACAATCGCGTTATGACCCGGCACTTCCACCTCCACCAAATGTACCATGCCCCAGACTCTTTATGAACAGAAATTAGAAAAAATGTGTCTTAACTAGGGTACCTAATTTAACTAATGTAATAAGTAAACTAGGAAAACGCTTAAGTCCCGCTGCGTTGATGGATGAGCTTTTTTGTAAGTTTTTAGTTTGCGTAGGACCACTTTGCAAGTGCTTTTTGAATGCATTGTGGTGATTGTTGTCAAGTTTCTATTTTTACTTGTTATTATAAACCTCAAAAAACTCATATTAAAACCTTTATTCTATGGATTCTGGCTAACTTTTTCAACTTTTTCTTTCAGAAAGCAAAACATCACCATTACCTTTATGTCCATGTAAAATATGAACGTTGTAGCCCCACCAGTTTGGTCAGAATCGGCCCAAATGTCACGAAAATATCGCACTAAAAATCAAAAAAAAATCGTAAAAGTACGATAGGCCTATTCATGAGAAATATTTCTTCGATTGTACCCAAAAACGTGGCAGGTCTAAGTTCAGAGATTTCGAAGTTCCCCTCCAATTTTCATCAAGATCGCATATGCCGTTTGCCCGGTAGCGTGCGAACAAACAGACAGAAAAACAAAACAAAAAAACATTGGAGCTAAATTTTTTGAGGGGTTAGTGAAATTGGAGTCTTCGCTTTGCTCATCCAATAAATTTACAATTTGAATAAATTTTCCAAATCAATCTTTTTACTTATTGAAACTTAAATTTCTACTACTTTGCACAGCCTTGTTGTGTCCTTGCTATTTCTGATTTTTTTATTTTTATTATTATTATTTGCAGGGGCGTCGGCACATGGGGGCAAGGGGTGGCACATGCCCCCCCCTGGAATTTCAATTCAGGAATTAAATTTACGTAATTTACCCCACTTTTAAATTTAGAGGCAAGTACACACAGGCGATGTTTTCTGTTCCTGGGTAATAGCTGAAAGTTTGATAGTGATTCAATAGATAGCGGCAGCGCCACCTTATTTAGTCAATGGTAGCGCTCAATGGCAAAGCGGACAGAGTACATTCAATGAATGACTCATCATGCCAGTTCAGGTGTGCAACGCAAGGGATGGACGAGGAGTAGTGTCATTTCAGACATGAACAAAGGAACAGCAACCTGCAACCACAATGGCAAATCAGACCAAATTATCAAAGTTTTTTAAACGTTATGTGAATAACAGCAGTGCTGACAGTGTTCGTACTGAACAATCTGAGCCAGAGCCAGAGCAACAAACCAATGAAGAGGATCATTTTCACAAGCGCTCTAAACTCGATACGGAAACTGGTGAGAAGATTATGCCTACTTAGTTGTTTTAATTCGTATGTTAACGTCATTTAAATGCAGTGTATGGGTTAGTTCATTTCAAGACTTGCCAATGTTGTTAGGTAATAAAGTATTTTTTTGTTTCTAGATTTAACATCTACAAGTACAACAACACCGTTTCAGTCTCAGTCCTTCGTCCCCCTCGATGTAGGAAATTATTTAAATGATCTCAATTTTAATTAGGGGTGTCAACGATTACGATTAAATCGATTATTAATCGAAAACGATTTATCGATTTTTTTGCATTTTAAATTTTTGCGCTTTTTTAAATTTAGTTTTCAAGATCCGCCGCCTATTACCCGCGAGAAACGTTGCCGTACGTTACGTTTTCCCGCCAAATACGCCGTGATAACCGCCGATTTAATGTCTTGCTTGCCCAAGAGATACGTTTCCATCAATTTCTAGCACGCGAGATTGTTCCCGATCCACATTTGATTGAAGCGACGTCGCAAAATTAGGGGTGTGCGAGTACTCGAAATGTCGAGTTTTTTTAATTTTTTTTATACTCGACATCGAGTCGAGTTTGGTTTTAGGCTCGGAAGTTTTCGAGTCGAGTTTTAAACATATGAAATCCTATAAAAACTGAAAAGAACCCTCATCACAGTAGGGCTAGGCCTACGTACAGAGACCTGGGCCTAGGCTTATTACAACCTAGGCCTACTACGTGTGTACTGTGACGGCAAAAAAGTAGGCCTTGGCCCTAGAGACTGCGTGCTTTCAAAATTATTACGATAAACAACAACGGAGACTTGGATGCGGGAACCGGGAATAGGACTAGGCCTACACGGCGTCGAAAACAAATATCCTTTATTGGTTTCGTTGCGTCTTTATCACTAATATTTCAGATCAACTATCGTGAAGAAAGAATGCCAGTGAACATTCCATAAATGCACTTTTTACGTATTTTAAAATCGTAGTTGGCGACGTAGTTTGACATGTTTTATGTCTGTTCCTTCAATCTTCCATCTTTGCTTTGATGCCAGTGTTTGATGACGCGAGCGACGCTTGGCGCGCTCCGTCGGCCATCGCTAGAACCAGAGTCGATAAAGAATGTTAGCTAACTTCTTTATCGACTCTGCTGGAACCATTCAAGGGCGCGGAATATTCAAATATGCTGAAATAGCATTGGAGATGCCTAGACCGCGAATATTATAATGCGAGTGCGAATTTGGAGGATTTTTTTTCGGATTAAAACATCGCAGCAGTATTATTATGGGGCCAGGAACAAAAGATAACACACTGTATAATTATAATTTTATTGAAATTGACCAGCATAAAGGGCAGGAAGGCCTCAATAGCCTGATACAAGTACAATGATGTATTTTTTATAGGTTTACAACAGAAAAATCGTTGTGTTCCAAGTGGACCGACTAAATAAAAAAATTAAATTTTGAAAAGAATACTCTACTCGACTCGATACTCGAGTATTGAAAGGAATACTCGACTCGACTCGAATTCAAAATGTGCTACTCGCACACCCCTATGCAAAATACATCGTTCGTACCAGCCTTGCCTTGTCATCATGTGCGCATGCGCTGGCCGTGCAAGGTCGGAAGGAGTGGGCGGAGTTAAAGCTGCATTCTGTTCAAGCGTTCCACGCGGCGTAGTTGGCGCGGCAGCCAATAAACACAGTAAACGCACTCAACGCGCCTGAAATGCCGAGCAGTAATTGCACCTTTACGTAACATGGCGTCTTGAGCATAACTAGTTATTAATAATAGGATCTTTGGTCTTGAGTGTGACAAAAGTGATTGCTCTGGTGTTGTGTTTCGGCCTAGGCCAAGAGTTTTCGACAACATGGCATCAAACAATTGAATTTGATCACCGCATTGATGCCAATTTCATCTCGTATGCTTTATCTACCCCTCCACTTCCTTTTGATTATGCTCCCGACTGTCTTCTTCGAGATTGCTGTGCGTACCCAAGTCCCCGCCACGGCGCCGATGCGAACTCGTGCCTTGCGCGGGCGATTCAAACTAACCGAAACCAGACCGAAGTTTGAAAGAAACTTGCTACTATATCGACATTGTACAAAACGATTAAAATCGATTAATAATCGATTATGGAGGTGAAAGTGAATTCGATTATCGATTATAATAATTTAATCGTTTGACATCCCTAATTTTAATAAATTAACAAATGAAAATAAAAAAGACCTCCTTGAGAAACCATGGACACCACCATCTACTTACAACTTTTCATCAGACGCTGTAGGCAAGAGGAATTTTCGGCTAGCGTGGTTATCACATGGTTAGCCTGCTCGGGTGTCGCTCGCGGACCACTTTGTAAAAACTGTGAACTGTTCAGACCAAAGATTTCAAGAGGAGTTCAAGGTGCTTGTATAACTCGCCCATGTATGATATTTAATGACTTCAACAATGCCGCCAAACTTCATGTTCAAACCGACTGGCATAAAGAATCTGTTGAAAAGTCATCGAATTTCCTACAAACACTTCAAGGACAGAATATTTATGAAAAGGTGAATGAATCTTATCGTGAAACAATAGAAGAAAATAGAAAACGACTTGGACCGATTGTCAGAACAATAATATTGTGTGGGACTCAGAATATTCCGCTTCGTGGAAAAGAATCTTTTTCCGGACATTTTCACGCGTTTCTTGATTATCGCATTGAAGGGGGGGATAAATATCTTCAAGATCATATGGAAAATGCCCCCAGAAATGCGCGTTATACTTCAGTGATGACACAAAATTCTTTGATCGATATCTGCGGGAAAGTTTTACGTGAAGATATTGTTGCACAGGTTAATGAGTCCATAGGATTTTCTATTCTTGCCGATGAAACGGCGGACATAGCCAGTATCGAGCAATTGTCCCTTGGAGTCAGGTTTTTTGATATTACAAAGTGTATGGTTCGAGAGGAATTCCTTGGTTTTATTCCATTGACAAAGTTAGATGCGCCATCTATTGCCAACACAATTATTTCATCTCTAATAGAATGGGGAATAGATATGGGGAAAGTGATTGGCCAGGGTTATGATGGATGTGCGGTAGGGTTGCCAAGTTTTAATCGAGAAAATACGGGAATTTTCTAAGTGTAGGGAAGGTACCTACAAAGGGGAAGAAGGGACAAAGTCAAGGGGGATTTTTTTTTACCAAGGTTATATCTTTAAAGCATTTCTATGCGTTTTAAGCTTACATTTCTGACCGAGAATAGTTAGTTAAAACCCACATATTATTCAAGCTGGGAATGGGATATATGCCTATATAAAGAAACTTCATCAACAGAAAATTTATGAACAACTTTGTGATGATAAAGGAAGCGTGAAGCAGGTAAAGAAATTAGAAATCTATTGTACAAATTTGATTTTTTTACTGTTTGTATACAGTAGGGCCTATGTATTTGTGGTGGTGTCATCGACTTCAACGTCCCTGCATTCTCAGTCATTCATTTTTCGAGCCACCGAGCGTGAATACAACAAACTTGACTGGCGGGGAACAAGGTCACCGCCTGAATGCACGGGAAGCCGGGAAGATTTACGTCGCGGGTGCCGGCTGGTGGGTGGTGATGGGTGGGGGAGGGGGGGGGTGGGGCGCCTAGACTATCCCAGCACTGCGACTACAGGCTTCCACTGGTCAGAGGCGAGAGGACGAGGTGGGACTTTATGAAATTTCAAATTTTTAACTAATATCCAAAGTTGAATTTACACAATTTGGAAATACGGGAAAAGTGGTTCCCGGGTCGAGTTGATACGGGAAGCGGGAAATTACTGGAAAATACGGGAATTCCGGGAAATACGGGAGACTTGGCAACCCTAATGTGCGGCAATGGCTGGAAAGGTAGGATGAGTGCAAGCCATCATACGAAAACAGTATCCAAAAGCTGTGTTCGTGCACTGCTCATCCCACAGATTAAATCTGGTAATTAATGATTTAAATACAGTGAGCAAAATTTGCAATACTTCTTAAAAGATATAATAAAATTCTTCCGGGAGAGTACATTGCGTCGACCTCTAGTTCCAAACATTCCACTCTTTTGTGAAACGAGATGGAGCGAAAAACTCAAAAGTGTTCGTCTCTTTTCGAATAATTTTTTGCAAATATTGAATGCATTGAGTCAATTATCAACAAGTGGGAGTAACAGTAAGACAAAACAAAGTGCATTTCAAATGTTTTCCGCTGGCTCCACACCCAGTTTTATTGTTTGCTTACAAGTGATTGGTAAATATAGTGCAAAATTGGAGCCAACAGTCTCACTTCTACAGGCAGTGCAAATCGACTTGCTGCAAATGCAGAAGCAAATTCAAAACATTTTGGCTTTGTTTAAAAAATACAGGGAATCTGTTGAAGAATCGTTTCTTCCCATATGGCAAGCCGCATGCAAAACGGCTGATGAGCTCGACGTACAGTTAAAAATACCCCGTCAAGCAAATCGTCAAACACATCGATCAAACTGCCCATCTCAGTCAGCTGAGGAATACTACAGGCAAACTATTTTTATTCCCTATTTGGACTCCTTGATAATGTCATTAGACCAACGTTTCGATGACAGTAACACACCAGCATTCAGCCTCTTAAGCATTCATCCTGTCAACTTAGCTAAGATTGATCCTTGCACTTTTCAAAGTAACATGTCTTCTATTGAAGCGCTCTATAAAATAGACAATTTTGAAGAGGAGGCAAACACGTGGTACGATTACTGGAAAACAAATTTAGAAATAACGACACCACAATTGTTGAAACAATGGAACTCATCGATATCCTTAATGAAGACTTTATGATGTTGTATCCTGCAATTCGTATTGCATTATTAACGGCACTAACACCCCCTGTGACAACGTGCAGTGTGAAACGCTCTTTCAGCTCGCTTAGGCAAGTTAAAACATGGCTGCGGTCAACGATGTGCTCAGAACGTTTAAACGGACTGTCTATGTTGAACATTCACAAGAAAAGTGTCAATGCACAAAGCTTAACACAACGTGTAATCGACCGATTTGCTATGGAGCTTCGCCGCTTACAATTAGCATTCAAAACATAAACTTGCCTTCAAATAAATACTGACAACTTTACCACATCTATTGCACATCATTTGTTTATTTATTAACCTCCATGCCCCCCCCTGCTAAAAATCCTGCCGACGCCCCTGATTATTTGCATTTATTTGTACATCATTTGAACACAATATTAAAAATAAATGCAAAATGCGGGAGTGACAGAAAGAGCATCTGACCCATAGTACATGAGTAGGCCTACCTGTCACCCTCTTATACAATAATGAAATACAGTGTCCAAGTTACCAAATAGGGATGGGTCGTTTAAACGTTAACAGTTTTATATAAACGTGATAGTATTTTTTTTTATAATAAACAAAATGTTTTTTATCACTTTTGGAGCCTACACAAACACAGGCAAATTAGGCCGAAATTTTTCTAAAAGTGTGTAATTTTGGTGGAGGTGCCGGGTCCCAGGCTGTAAATAAAAATATTAAGGCATCTTGTCTGTTACACATGGTGGAAGTGCCGGGTCATTAAATGCGAGTGTGAGAATAAAAGTGTTGTTAATTACTCGTCGGCAGGTCATAAGTACAAAATTACGATCTTTGTTGTAAAACCTAGGCCTCCGCCCACCTAATTTTTTTTTTATTATTATTTATTTTTTATTTTTTTAAATGGGGCTTTAAACGCGAAAATTTCAAGGGGTTAAACTTTCAGGAAATTAAATGTTTTTTCCCATCTCTACAAGTTAAATACATTATCAAATACTACATCAATAAATATTATAAAATCACTACTTAAACTAAAACTAAACAATACCACAACTAACAAAAACAGAACTGCAACCTACCTACTTAAAATAATCTTTGATGGCGCTATTTCAATCAACACTTTACATCGGTTTAAATGGGAAAAAGAAAGGACTGGGGTCTAAGTGAAATCGATGTTGGGGGGACGGGAAATCGTTGCAGCTGTGATCGTTGGACCTAAGTTCAACTGTACCAAACTCCCTATGTTGTTAAAGCTCTCCACTTACTTCAAAATCTTTCATCCTAGTAGAATCCTCAGTTGACATTCTTCCGTTCCTCTTTATATTAAAATTTAAAACCCATTTCTCCCCACTTGTAAATAATGCTCATTTCTGTTTCCTTGTCATATTGATAGATAGGTATACATACAGTACTTCGACATGAGCTGTGATTTAAATGTTCACATTAATTTTACAATCACAACTCTGTTTACCATCATAATACCAAACAATCAACCTAAAATGTTTTGTACGACTTACGAGTCAGATGCAGTCAAGTTCTAGAATAGAGGTCCAGAGGGTTAGTTAGGTATCATTATCAGAATATATAGGTAAGTATTTAGGTATGTGAGGAAAAACCCACTTGCTCTTTAGGGCTACCTAAGCCAAGTTATTTACAATAATAATATACTAACTGGGTGGTCTGTTGCAGGTATCAAATGGCTGAAAACATTGACACTCAACTGAAACAAATGTCTGAGGATTTGAAAGAGATCATTGAACATCTTAATGAAACCAGTCAAACGCAAGATAATAATGATCCGGTAAGTACTAACAGTAGGGTTAGGATTCGATTATAAATTCGTAATCGATGTCAATCCAATAGGCCTAACTTCGACATCACATTGAAAAAATTGACATCAAAATAATAATCAACATAAAAAAATACAGGAACTTTTTAAATTTTTAAAAACTTTTTTCCCTTTTTTAATGTAAAAAGAAAAACCCTAGTAAGCAGTGTACACAACTTATAGATAGGCATACCCTAGATCAGCTTTCACCATTCTTCCACTTAACTTCCTTAATCATTTTCGAATACCATCAATACACAGCACCAGTGGCGTGCAGAGGTTTGATAGGGACCGGCGCGAGCGCGATCATACTGGTGGGTACACCCACCCCCGTGAATGTATTTCCGCTGGCCACACGGGGTCTGGGGCGAAGCCCCAGCCGCCGGAGGCGAAAAATTTTTGGGTCCTTTTTTCCCTTAAGATAGCTTGTAGTGCGATCTGAGACACGGAGGGCACTAAATTACTAATTGCAAATTTGCAATATTTTATAGGAAACTTTCCAAGGATTTGCTATATATGCTATATTTTTTATTTATTTCAATTTTAATACGAAATTTACCAATTATCATTTTCAATTTGTGGATATGTTTAAAATATACTGAGAAAATCATTATGTGGATATACAATTTCGAAATATGGTCTGTTTGATCATAAGGTAATTAGAACACAGAATGTAATTGAACGCAATTCTTGGTCGCGTACACTTACGATCGGCCGAGCCTCTCCCAATGATAAGTGAGCGATATTTTATAAACATAACTACCAAGATATTGCTATACAACTATCAGAGTTGGGTAAGTTCCTTAAAAAATGGAACTAGTTACAGTTACAAGTTCCTCATAAGAAAAAGGAACTCTTTCCAGTTCCAAGTTCCTCTAAAATAAAAGGAACTAGGGCGTTCCTAAGTTCCTTTCCAAATGGAACTAAGTTCCTAAAAAGTTCCTTTTTTATAAATAACCATTTTTCTTTAGATCTTCTCGAGAGGGTCAATGTAGGTATCCAAATTTCTACTTAAAACCAAATATTTGCAAAGAATGCATAAACTCTGTTTGAAATTTGGAGGAATTAAATATATGGATGAGTATGTAGGCTTTCACGACTTGTGAATAAATTTTGAATGATCTTTGGGTTGATGATGCACTGCTCCACGTTTCGCAACCAACAAGGGTGGTGAACACGACACAACGCAACAACCCAAAAGATTAAAACTTGTCGTAGGCTTTCGCGGCCGGAGTCAATATAAAACACTTGGCTGTCGGGTGTCGCCGCGTCCATGATAGATGAAAACTGACGTTTCGGACCGGTTACACGGTCCATCTTCAGAGTTTAAAAAACACTTGAAGGGTACTTACACAGAACGAACCTACTCGGTCCAGCTCGTCTGTGCAAGTCACCCCCACCAAGTTGTGCAACCAGTTTTGTCAGTCTGAACGCGCATGCGCACTCGCTTCGCGCCCAGCCACTGACGTCACGCTGTTATCTTCTCGCTTTAGCCGCTCTATAGTTGGTTTCCACGTTTTACTGAGCCTATACCCATCTTCCCGGTTGAAATTCTTGGGGTGTTTTTCTATGAGATACCGTGTGGAGCTTGCGACGAAGTCTACGTGGGCCAAACTGGTAGAAAAATCTCAACGCGCCTCAAAGAACATCTAAGCCATACAAGACTAGGGCATACGGACAAGTCGGCGTTGGCAGAACACAGTGTGAGTAAGTGCCATCGTATTAACTTTGAAGACACTCGTGTTCTGTCAGTTGTCGATAATTACAGGCCCCGCCTGGTCCGCGAGGCGATTGAGATAGAAAAACACCCCAAGAATTTCAACCGGGAAGATGGGTATAGGCTCAGTAAAACGTGGAAACCAACTATAGAGCGGCTAAAGCGAGAAGATAACAGCGTGACGTCAGTGGCTGGGCGCGAAGCGAGTGCGCATGCGCGTTCAGACTGACAAAACTGGTTGCACAACTTGGTGGGGGTGACTTGCACAGACGAGCTGGACCGAGTAGGTTCGTTCTGTGTAAGTACCCTTCAAGTGTTTTTTAAACTCTGAAGATGGACCGTGTAACCGGTCCGAAACGTCAGTTTTCATCTATCATGGACGCGGCGACACCCGACAGCCAAGTGTTTTATATAACCCAAAAGATCATTCAAAACTCAAGGGTGAAATTTAGCTGGCAATGCGACTAATAATGGTGAGAAACCCATGGGGGATGGGGGTTGACCACTGAGTGTAGGAATAGGGATGGGGGTATGACAAGAATTTAGAACAATAGAGTCGAATTTTAGATTTCCTGGAAATGGAGTATTTTACAATCCCTTCATTTTGTAAGTAAACTATGATTTGACTCTTTCATTCCTTAAATTTGTACAGTCAAGTTATAAAAAAGGAATTTATGAAAATAAGTTACAGTTCCTGGAAAATTGGAACTAGTTCCTCCCTTAGTTCCTGTCTGGAAAAAGGAACTAGTTCCTCCCTTAGTTCCTTAAAAAGGAACTATTTCCTAGGAACTGGAACTGTTTAGTTCCGTTCCTACCCAACACTGACAACTATACACCATTACATCCAGCTTGCAAACCAAGTGAAGTTATAACTAATTACAATTTATCTTGTATTACCTGAACATGTTATATTTTTTAGAGGTGAGTGGGGGTGGGTCACCCAAAGCCAGGGGGTGGGTACACCCCTTGGCTTTGGCACCGGCGCGGCTCGCGCCGCGGAACCATAGTCTGCACGCCTCTGCACAGCACAGTTTAAGTTGGTATTTTTTGTTTACAGATAACTACAATAAGTTTGCATGATGGGAGGGGCCAAATGGCTCCGCTAAATAATGCTTAGTTGGGGAGGGGTGAGGATAGGGAACCAAACCAACATCTTACCTTGTCGTTGACTGCAGATATCTTGTGGATTTATGAGATATATACAAATATACTACTTCTAGTATGCGTACATAAAAATACATTGAAACTGTTTCGGCCAAACATCTGGTTGTTTACTGGTTTCCACTGGTATGCTTGGCCTAGAATTTTTCCCCAGTCGGACAGCTATTCCTGATAATAGAATTTAAGAAATGCATTCCCTGGTCTTTAGTGTGGCTCGTTGGTCTTGTGGTTAGCGTCTCTGCTTCCAATGCAGTAGGTCCAGGTTCGATTCCCGCTATAGGTAGAAGTTTTTAAACTTCTGATTTGGACTTGGGTCCATCAGTTCTTGGGTTAGGAATTTCTAAATGGTGACTTTGGAGCCATCCTAGCAACGAGGTACTACTACATAAAAAAGTCAAAGTTATTCTGAATCGGCCTTGTTGATTCTGGCGTTGACCCGTGGGTGTTTGCACTGTCCATATCACTGATTGCTATTTTCTATTAAAAAATATTGATCTTTGGTTGGTTATCGCTCACTCGTCGGGGCCTACAGGGTTGGCTTGGTCACTTTGGTTTACTGTCCCCCACTGAAAATCAGTTATAATGACTGAGTGGGTAAACTCTAGATTCAAATTAATTGATTAATTTAAGTTTTAATTGTTTCACCTCAATATTCAATGGTATTACTATTTGTAAGACATTACTACTAGGTACTAGGCCTATCATATGTATTCAATTTTCAAACTTAGGGCCCATTCACAACCACTTAGCACATGTAAATTACAGTTATTTCAAGTCGATCACATTGAATTCCTTTACTAACTTTCTTATCCAAGTTTGTGAAATTACCGCCAGGTGAACGTGACGAAAGTTGAGAAAACTTAAACTTTTCGGTAATTTACATAATTTTCGTAATTGGGGAATGCGCAAAAGGGAAAAGGCTATATCCAAATCAACTAGAGTGGTGAAGATGATTCTCCATGAATCAATAATAGTATAGAGGCCTAACTATAAATGCAGATTTAAGTGATTGTCTGAGTGATGTAATTACTAATTAGTAATTACAAATTTTCACGCCCTAGTTTTTTTGCGCTAAGTGAATGTGAACGGTCCTCCATCTATGGCTAGAGGTAGTGAAAAATAGTGATAACAAAAAACGCAATTTTTTTAAATGACCTTTTTTATTGCCTAAAATGTAATATTGTCGATGGATTGATTGGATATTGGCTTTTGCTTAACGTCTCATGCTCATGCACTTTGGCTTTTCGAGACAATGAGTGGTGATAGATGAGGATGAAGTATGAACAGAAGGGAGGAGGGGAAACCCGTTACCGGCACGTAGCCTACTCCTTTGGAAAAGTACCAAGGGGACCAACGGCTTAACGTCCCATCTGAAAGGACGGCGTAACTTTGACAGTCATATAGGTTCCTCCACTAACCCAGACTGCCAAGCTGACGTCGAGGAGAACGAAGCCGTTACACTTGCTCTCAAACCCTCCATCTGCTCTAACCAGCGGTATACGTGTGTTTCAGGGCAGAGCGATCACCCACTCTACCCCTGACCACGGAAAAAACATTTTAAAAACGCTAATTTTGCGTATAGCGCGAAATAACGAACAAAATTGTATCAAACTTGTCAAAATGTGAATTAACTCACAAATTTGTACCTTTTAGTGTGCAAAATGTAGGGGGATGGTGAAGGTACCGGTACAGTTTTGGTGGAGGTGCCGGTCCAGACTGAATATTACGCGTCCGGTAGGCGGTATAGTAAACAGACGACAACGCAACAGCGTAAGTCCACCAATATAACGGATTCCTCGGAAGTCCACCAAAATAACAGTGCATACAAATATGTATTTCTTTTTGTTGGGAATCGATTCTGAATAGATTCTTGGGTCACAATAATCGATTCTGAACTTTTTGGAATCGATGTCATCTCTAACTTGGGGCTCCGCGTTTTTTCTTCTTTTTTCCTATGGTAGGCCTAACGTTTTTGACAATTTTTGAAATTGCATTTTTTTTTAAAATTAAATTTGGGGTTTTATTTGGGATGTGCGAACCCACTATTTTTACTTCGAACTCGAACTTTCCCACTAAAAAAAACGAACTTCGAACTTTCCAAAAATTTGAACTGTATCGAACTCAACTTAAAGGTATATCAAACCGTCATAATAGGTAAAATAGTGATCAAGTCCCGTCTGGGCCCGGGGTAGAATTTGGCCCAGAGCATGGCTCTGCTAATCGTAAAAGGCGATTTAAGAGAAAAAGTCCACCTCGCAAACATCAGCTAGTAATAGCGGAGTATCTTACTCCCCAAACTAGAGGCGAGCTCTGGCAATCGTCGTCGGGGACCTTGCCCCCCTTTCCCTTGACGACCCCCCGGGGACGATGACAATGACACAACGAACGATGACAAAGACGATGACGGCCGCGACGTGAGAAACCCCCCTTCCTCCCCTTACCCGTGGCTGGTTCTGACCAGCATGGGCTCCTCCTCCCCACCCCCCTTAGGCTAGAGTGGTGCATTATGACCTAACGGTTGACGCGTCCTTAATCCAAATAAACCAAAACTGGACCGGCACCTCCACCAAGAAAGTATGTAACTTCTGGACCAGCACCCCCACCATCCATTTTTTTGTTTTTAAATTTGTAGTACCTGTAAACTGAGAACCATTTTTTGACTTGTCAAATAATATGTGACTGCACACCACACCACTACAAATTAGTAAAAAAAAAGGTTTTCAAACTTCAAACTTTTTTTCAAACTCGAACTTGAAAAAAGTTCGAGTTTGAATTTCGAACGTTTGCACGCCCCTAGTTATTATATTCCCATTTCCCATTTCATGTGAAATGTTCAAAATGTATTAATTTAATAACTGTCAAATTCTGATAGGTAGGCCTATGTCATATTAATAATAATTAAATTATTTTATGTTAGGCCTATATTATATGTTAGGGCTGTAGACCTACTTGGTAAGTAAGATTTTTGGGTGTCTGAAACGTAAGACATATCACTAACGAGTGCTCACATTTCAGATTGTGCAGATTGGTCGCATCCTTAATGCCCACATGAATTCACTACAGTGGATCGACCAAAACACCGCTCTGATTGGAACACACTTGGATCAAGTAACAAAACTTCATGACGTGCACAGACGAGAAAACGAACGCTCCTTCCATCTCACGTACGATTAATTTCAAAGATTGCAACGCATACGTATTTCCTTTGGCTATGTATTAATTGCTATGTACTAGAATAAGTTTGTATAATTTCCCTTATTCCCCTAAGTTGATCTTTATCTAGCCTATTCTCTATTCATCTTGTAATCTTTGGCATCAATAATATTAAATTAAAGAAACAGTAACTTCAACTTAAATTTGTTTTTAACTTCATGAAGTAGTAGGGCTTTCCCTATGTATTTTCAATTTTGTTATTGTAAACCATTGCATTATTTCATCAAACCATGAAAAATATACTGGAGTATTAAGAAAGGAGAATGTTTAGGCATAAATAAAGCATGTCAAATTACTAAAAATAATAAATACCACATAGTTTGAAACTAAATTTAAGTTGTTTTTATTTACAAGAAAAAAAAGATAATTTAATATATAATTGGAGCTAGTACAAACATTACAATGTAGTGACTAGGTAACTACATTTACTTCCTGTACCACATCTGCAGAGATTGCATACGCTTGACTTTCTTCTGTAACTGTAGAACGCCGTAAAGAAGAGCCTCAGCAGTCGGAGGGCATCCTGTAAGCAAAAACCACAACCTTGTACTGTATTTATGCGAGCATAGGCCTCGGGTATAGGCCTACTTACAATTACAGAGTTCAAAAAGTGGGGTGTGGACATTATGGCCTAGCTTTAAAATTTGAGTGGTCAAAATAAGGTGGCGGCCTATAATCTGACTGACTGACATTCCTACCACATGGGGGCAATTAAAATTTAAGCCTCTTCAAATCAACACCAGTGCATCTGCAGTCTCATAGTAGCTAGCAAATGGAGCTGTGTAATGGTAGTCTACAACACTGCTTCAAAGGTAGGCCTATGCATGGTCTGTTGTAAACTGTTGTGTTTAGGTACCTACCTGGTACATAGATGTCAACTGGAATAATTCTGTCGCAACCTCGTACAACCGAGTACGAGTAGTGGTAGTAACCGCCGCCGTTGGCACAGCTTCCCATCGAGATCACCCATCTGGGCTCTGGCATCTGGAAAATATTTAAATCTCTTTATAAAGTTCAGATTTAAATATTTTCATCTATATCCCCCCGTGTGCACTACAAGTAACTTGACCAGTTCCGTGGCTATGACGAGTTATCTCGTCTCTTCAGGTTTATCCCCGCGCGTAATATTCAGTCATACACATTTTGAAACGCTACGATAGTGGCCGTGACGAGCTGCGTTTGAGTTTGAATATTCCCGCTGGCTTTGAAATGTTATTCTCCATGTTAGTCTTTTCATATGCCCCCAATCGACTTACTCGGCCACCATGTGGCTCACAAATAGCACCATTTTTTCATTGGTTGGCCAAAGAAACGCCTTCTTTTTAGGGCAAAGTTTTCGGAGATGTTTGTTACACGATGCTGTCAACATCTTGTGTGTTGATTGATATTGACGGTATTAGGCCTATTCATAGTTTGTAGTGAGAATGATTTCAGTGATATTGAAAGTGAAGGTAAATTGGATAGTACTAATACTGTTGTAGAAGTGTCAAGACAGTGAAGGCGAGTCTGGATTCTGGAAATCAGAGTAATTCTAATGTGGGGGATTATTGAGATGACGCAATTATTGTCTTGTAACAAGCTGGCTGGTCTATTGTAGGCGGGTCTAGACCTCGGTTTCCATTCATTGAATTGTCTGGGCTAAATCAACATGAGATTAGTTTATTGAACTAGAGATGTCAAAGAGCTCACGCGCCCGCTCTGTTTTTGCTCCTTGACCGTGAAATAAAGTAGCCGCTGAACTGGTTTAATAAGATTTTTTAATGAGGTTAAAGGTTGAAAGATTTGACTTTCTTTAGTGGCTTCTATGTAGGCCTACTACGTAGTTGTTTTTTTAGATGGTTTTAGAAGGCGAATTGTAAAATACCTTTGAATCATTACAAAAAAATTTTAAATGTAGTTGATGGACCTGTATTCAAGAATGGCTAACACCCGATAGGGTATGCCAAGTTAGCTTTAAGTAAATTCATGAGCATGAGACGATGTCAATATAACATCTTCATACCTAGGCTGCTAGTTACACATTTGTTCATGGTATAAACAGTAGGTTAAATAGGGATGTAAAAGTACGCCCTAGGCCTATCTGTAATTTCAGTTAGGAATGCTCCGCAGGTGCACTAACCTGATCGTACACTTTACGAAGTGCGGGGGCCATCTTGTTTGTGACGGTTCCAGCGACAATGATGACGTCAGCTTGTCTGGGTGAAGCTCTGAAGACAACTCCGAAGCGATCCATGTCGTATCTCGGGGCCGCAATGTGCATCATCTCCACCGCACAACAGGCCAGGCCGAACGTCAGGGGCCACAGCGAACCCTTAATAATTAAACAATTTAGGCATAAGAACCACTGGCCATAGTTTGTTGAAGGCCCTTTATAGGTCCTATACAATATCGGGAGAAGGTATTGCTGTTTTCCCTAGTTTGAGAGTTAATGAAATTGTACTTTTAGCATTTGTTTTTGTAATTGAGGTCATGGGAGTGGAACGCATGAATAGCGCCAAATGGAATAACGCAGAATCGATCGTGTGTAGTGTACTTTCATTTCACTTCACTTATTGTCTTGTTTTAGTTTTATATATCTAGATAGGGTAGTAGAGATAGCATAGCCGTGTGCCAGAAATCGGCCACTAGGTTAGCTAGGCAAGCGAAAATTACGTCATCGCTAGATAGATACACTAAGTTTGATTTCTGGAACGCAAAATGGACAAGCGAGAAATTTTATTAGCAGCTGAAGAGGGTGTTTTTAAATAGTTTGCCCTCAAATGTCGACTGCTATCACACTTGAGTGGGGTATTTCCCTGTTGATAAATAAATATGCATTAATGTCCTCGAAGCAGGCTTAGGCATACGCTTATAATTTTAAATATTCATACTACCTACCCAACTCATGGGAGGTGAGAAGTGATTGGATTTTTCCATGTGTTCTTTCAGTAATGACAGCCACATTGCAGTCTTCTGTTCGATTCATATCATGGTTGCAAGTTGCAACAGTCACAACAAATTACAATTAAATGAAGGTGTGTCTTCCTCTTGTGTCTCGATAGCTCAATTGGTTAGAGCTATGGGCCTCTATGGCGCATTAAGCCAGAGATTCTGGGTTCGATCCCCAGTCGGGGCATAGGCACTTTTATGACAATTGCTATCATTTATTATAATTTATTATTATTATTAATAATAATAATACAATGTTCATTAAACAATACATAGACCTAGGCATTAAAGGAGTCTTTTCAAAAGGCGTAAGACTTGATTTATGTTTTATACCTAATACAATTTACTTAACTAATTCACATTAGTAATACAAAATACAAAGTTCCTCCTAACCTAAGTGAGTAGCATGATATGTACACTACACACGATCGATTCAGCGTTATTCCATTATGATTCGGCGCTAATCAGCGCCCCTATATTCATCATCAGGGTGTCTGTGAGATTGTTAAGAGTACCTTACTAGTTAACACTAGGCCTCCTCTCTATTGGTATATATAGGCCTAGATAGATATTGGGTAATCTAGCTCCACATCAAAACACCCACCTTTCTTCCCCAATTTAGCAAATCATCTAACCGAGCCAACGCATACTCTCCCCAATTGTTAGTGTTTTGGAAAGGAGAATATGGCTGCTTTTTGATAACAGCCTTTTCTGAAAAAACAAACAAACAAAACATTCAGGTTTTAATTACAATACTCCATCCAGATTCAGTAGGTCGTTACCACAATGCAGCCACCAATGAGATGCTTTGAAATGGCAACATTAAATTATGTATTATGGGCAGAAAGAATCCCTATTCTACAACTTAAACCGATAGTAAGGGTTCCTTCCATTGCGATCAAAAGCAATACAATTTGTTTCATTCTTTGCAATTTGTTTCCGTTAAATTAGAGAAAATGGTGAGAGATTGTACTAGAGATTGTAGTAGCTCTAACCTGGGATTTGCAACACACAACCAGATTATTCACTTTCTCACAGTCAAAACATTTATAAGTAATTTATATTCATTTGACTGATAACACTTCCGCATATTGCGAATAACAACTCATTATCATCATTATCAGTTGCCACGTCCAACTCAACTAAATCTCTAAATTGCTGTAGGCTAGGCTACATGTACAATTCTCCAAGTTCGTCATAATAGTACAGGGCCTACCTTTTGATTGCGTCTGAGGAACAGCTGTAGAGTTGGACTTCACTTGGACACAGGACATCACACCATTCTTTACTAGTGATGATCCTATTTGACTGTTCTGGTAGAGGGGGCCCACTAAGGGAGAATTAAAATTAAAATTCAACTGTTGTAGGCCAATCAGAACCTTTAAGTAGGCCTAGGCCCACTTGTAGGTTTTAATTTTTATCTTGGATCTTTGACAATGGCTATGCTACACATATTTGCTATATCTACAGGTAGATTAATACCTCAATACAGCTAGGCCCACAATACCGTAAATGTAAACATACCGGTACTCTTGTCGTTGGCGGGTCCCAACTTTTATACATTAACGGAAAGGATTTCGGGTGCGCTCTTTTCGAAAATATCCTAGAACTAGCGCGGCGCACGTAGCCAGCGGAAAGTTCGGTAACCTAACGAAAGTAGTTTTGTAACGGAAAGGATTTCGGGTGCGTATGTTTTCTTTGAAAAAAAAAAGTTGGGACCCGCCAACTACAAGAGTGCCAACATACCGTAGGCCTACGTAACTATTTTTTTTAAGTGTTGAGAATCGCGAAAATTACACCCTGAAGGGCAAACTGGGGAGCTTGAGTTCCTGGACCCACCTTTCATCCAAACACGGGTTGTTTTGTCTTTGCACACAGTCACGGCCTACGTATACCACAGTGCAGTCAATCCGAATTGACTGAATTCGGTTTGAGTTCAATTCGGTTTGACTTGAAGTGTATATCACGGACATTCAAAGCGACTTCCTCAATCCTATTTCGATAAGTTGTTGTTGTTGCAGTTAAAATAGATGCTACAAGATTCTATAAACTTGAAAATACTATGAACACGTATCTCTACCTACAGCTACGTAAATATAAAGCCTAATGTCTTGAACAAATTTCATTTATAATTTATAAAAAAAATTACTTGGCCATTGAATTTGGTTCATTATGAGAACCTTAAAAAGTCAATGGCCAAGTAATTTTTTATGATTTATAATGCATTTGATTTAAAATTTTATATAATTTATTTAAATTTATTTTACAAATTTTTGTATTTGTCTCTACCTACAGCTACGTAAATATAAAGCCTAATGTCTACATTAACGCCTCTAAGACTCCATTTATTGTAAACATGTAATAAACAACGCCTGCCTAATAATGGTATTCACTGAAATCTAAATCTCTAACGCAGTGTTGATCCGTATTGAACTGTCACTAGGCCTATGTATACCACAGCAACAATCCGAATTGACTCAAGTCGGTTTGAGTTCAATTCGGTTTGAGTCTCTTGATATACGGTACACACTCGATCCGAATTGAAGTCAATCCACTTTCCAAAGTGGATTGACTTGAGTAAATTACTTGATATACAGTTCAATACGGATCAACACTGCCTTAGAGATTTAGATTTCAGTGAATACCATTATTAGACAGGCATTGTTTATTACATTGTTTATAATAAATGCGAGTCTTGAAGGCTTTAATGTAGACATTAGACTTTATATTTACGTAGCTGTAGGTAGAGATACATGTTCATAGTATTTTCAAGTGTTATTTATAGAATCTTCTAGGTAGCATCTATTTAAACTGCAACAACAACAACTTCAATTCGAATCTAAATAGGATTGAGGAAGTCGCTTTGAATGTCCGTGATATATACACTTCAAGTCAAACCAAATTGACTGTGGTATACGTAGTGTGTATTATTACTCAAGTCAATTCGAATTGAGTGTGTATATCAAGAGACTCAAACCGAATTGAACTCAAACCGACTTGAGTCAATTCGGATTGAGTGCTGTGGTATACGTAGTGATAGGCGTACTGAAAATATGAAGTGTTGTCGTCGTGTGGTTGTACTAGATATTATATTTACTAGCCTAGTTAGTTAGCCTATGTCAATCACCAATGATAATGGATTTATAAGACCTTTTTGTAAGTTAGGGGCCTATATTCGCTCTGTAGGCCTATGACTTATGAAGGCCTACGAATGACAAGCTAAAACTGGATGATCAGCAGAGCAGTTCAATGGTTGCGTTCCGTTAACTGCTGGACGTACTGAACCAGCAGCCAGCTTTACTGACGAATACTGGGCGAAAAACCTCCAGCACTTCCAGTAAACTGAAGGCGCTGGGCCAGCAATTTACGGGACGCTCAGCACACTGCTGACAGCAGTTAACGGAACGCAACCAATGAGTAGTAGGCCTAGGGCTAGACCAAGGTTATACTAGGCTAGTATCTATGGGCTAGTTCTAGGCCTCCCTAATTTAGGCCTAGGGCCTAGGGAGGATTTGGTTTCTAGGCCCTAGCCTAGCTAGCCTAGGCCTAGGCCTACATTGATTTTTATGTATAGGCCTAGAACGTTTTGCTTATTAATTTCCAAGTCGATAGATAAATGAATACTTACAGTGGGTTACAGTTGATCGTAACATGACTATATTCGTTTATTTGGGGAAAACGAAGTTTTGACCAGATTTTGACGACCCAGCAGCAGCTGTACTGGATCCCAAAATCTTATTTTCTGTTCTGTGACCAACCTAACAATATAAAACGCGCTAAAATTCAACTCTATAGCCAACTACAACAACAATAACAACAAGGTGGTCTTTGCGCATGCGCTTCCCAAGGAACAATGGGATTTTCCCAGTTTTGTTTATGTTGATGTTGGCAAGCATGTAAGGTTGATGGAGTCAACTTGTGACGGGCAACAGGTTGTCAGGAAGAGGATTTTGTTCATGGAGTTGTAAATTAAGGAAGGGGTTTGGCTAGAAATATCTGTGGGCTGTTTCGCCACTGCACTTATCAGCGGACTTGCAGCGGTTTCCTGCATAGATAGCAGTAAATCTGTTAGCTAGGCCTAGGCCTGCCTAGTTCTATGCCAGGCGTTGTTAGAAGCTGGAGCATGGATTTATGTGTGTAAACCTCTGCTTAACGTTTATCAGTTATGGAGGCCCCAATAACATTCAAGGAAGGATATTTATTGTTCCCACCTCAGGGAGTATTAGGCCAATTAAAGGTAGGCCCCACTTGAATATGAATGTGCATTATTTTTAACATTAACATAATGACTAGGTAGGCTACTAGTTAGCCTAGGCCCATGGGCGCCCGCAGGAGTGGGCAAGGGGGGACATTTGCCCCCTGGCCCCGAGCAAGCAGAAGTGCTAATTTGCCCTCATTTGATGCGTGGATTTATGATTAAACTTGTAGTATTTAAAATGTGCATGGAAAGTCGATTTCTTCACTGATGAACCTTTGTTAAATTTAATGGTTGCCGATTTTCTGCGAGATTAGTAGGTAGGCCTAGGCCTAGCTTATTGTGTCTTACCTGCAATAGGCGGCCTAGCCCTAGTTCACCTTTAGTTTTGAAATGAATACCACTCCATGGAATAATGCGAGTTTAGACCTTGCAAAAGCGAAGATGTGAGGTAGGGTAAAGTCAGATTATCTCAGTGGCCAAAAAAGCTAATAACCATCCAACTCAATGTTGGAAATTTGAAGCCATTGACTAAAGGACTACAAAATGGGAGGTAAATTAATATTGCCGGTATGAAGGTTTTCTAGTTCCGAGTATCGACTGCACAAAAATTACATAATTTTGGTATTGTTTTCAGCCCACTACTTTTTTCTAAAACCCACCCAACACATTCTAAAACCTGATTTTTATAATTTTCGCCGCTATTGTTAAAGGGCTCTGCCCCCCAAACCCCCCGGGCTTGCCCAACGAAAGTAGGCTTAGGGCCTACAAATTGTAGTTTTTGCCCCCCTGCCAAAATTTCTGTGGTCGCCCTTGCCTCGACCTAGCCTAGGGTCTAATAATTGTCATTATAGCGTACCTACTAACCTATGTTTTTGTTTTCATGTAGAAATCTTGGCACAGAAAATACTGCCAACTTTTCAAATCAAGCAAACATGGCATTGAAAGACTGGAGATTTTCGACAGTGAGGAGGAAGTTTTCAAGAATACTTGCATCCGCATAATCACTTTGGAAAACTGTGTCAAAATAAAACAAGATGCACAGAAGCATCAACCCAACGTGTTCACTGTAAGTTTATTGTCAATGCACAATTGCTCAGTAATGTTGTAGGGAAGACGATGACTTTGCAAGCAGACGGGAACAAATAAAATATTTATTTAAATAAATAACATATCGAAAGCTACATGGCAGATTATCAATGCTCAAACTAAGGCCCCTAGTCCTAAAAATCAACTTACGATCAACATTAGCGGAATTCCAAACTCTGACCCAAAATTAATATCAAATCATCTAAATGAGTTCTTTATCAATGCTGGTATAAACAGTCGACCTCAGACACAAACCAATCACCTCATTCCTGGTGTCATCGAGAATAAGCAGGAAATTAATTCAATTTTTCTCCATCCAACCACCCATCATGAAGTAGCCGATATCATCAAAACACTGAATAACAAACATTCAGCAGGCTTAGACAATGTTCCTGGATCTGTTCTTGCAAAATGTGGAAGTATTATATCTCACCCACTAGCATTTATCACAGGGACCTTCCCCTCCAAGCTCAAAGAGGCCAAAGTAATACCCATATATGGGTCATTCTTGAAAAACTTGCCCAAACCCCGTCACTTCACTTTCACATTTTTTATTTTTTAAAATATTCATACAAGTTTTAAACCCTTAATAGCTTATTATTGAAGCATTAATTCTGAATTCAAAAATCATATTCACATACTTCTGTTCAAAAAATTAGTACCAAAAATTAAAATAAACTCGTTCAAAAGTGTGATAAAAGTTGTGTCCTAGACAAGAATCTAAACTTTCCGGTTTCATTTTGTACTAGAAATAGTTATTTAATAACCGTATGCTTAATTTTAAGACATCAATATTACCTTAACCTATCTTTTAGGTATCATAAATGAAGTATCATTCCATTAATTTCATTGTTGGGACATATTTTATGTGTGTCTCTATTGTTGCCTCACCTATGTTACCTCACTCTTGTTACCAAGTTTGCATTTGAAAATTCCCGCCCTAAACAGAACCCTTCAGTGCAAGCATGACAAGGCTGTGGTTTCCTGTCTAACAAGATGGCTGGTATGTGTGTATCATGTAAATGAAGAAAATTATCATCTTTCTACTGTTAATTTGATGGGAGTATGTATTTTAATTCAATCTCACTTTTGTTACCTAGATAATTTGAGGTAATGTTTTAGGTACATTATTTACTATAAATTACTTAACAGGGCAGTCAATACCAGAACCCATTGATAATACTGACAAGGAAAACAAGCATGGTGGACATTAATTATGAATATTTTTAGGTTAAAATCTCACTTTTGTTACCCTCACTCTTGTTACTAAAAAGTAACACGGGTGAGATTCTGAGTAACATAGGTGAGTATTTATATGAAATTTCAGAACATTAGGGTTGCCAAGACCACTTCGAAGAGATGAGTTTACATTTGATGTAGAATTTCAAGGCTTTTGTGTTAAATAGGAAAATATATTTCTCACCTACGTTACTAAATCTCACCTTTGTTACCATATCTCACCTATGTTACCGCATATAATTTCAAATTTCAGGAATAATTGTGATAAAAGTGACCATTGTTAAGCATGTATGCTGTTTTCCTAGTTAAAGTACTGTGATACATCTAAAACAATCAATACAAACAAATTTTTTCTCAATAAAAAGTGAAAAAATGAGTTGATAAATTGATCATTAGTAACAAAGGTGAGTAAAAACACATTTTTTGTGTAGCAAATACTTCTTGAATGAATCAATACATATAAATTCTTAAACTATACTATGAACATTTTCTATAATTTATCTCTTCAAGAAAATCTAGGAACTGCTTGTCACTAAAAACATTAAACAAAAAAAGTAACACAGGTGAGTTTTTTTTGTATGCTGTCCTGCCTATCTTTTTTTCCCGTGCCATTTATAAAAAAAATCTTACAAATCATTACTGTTTATGTATCAACAGATGGTTTCTGCTTAATATCATGTAGTCGAGGCAGTCAACAAATCAAAATTATATTTGAAAAAAATAAATTCCAAAAAGGCAAGTTTTTCAGGAATGACCCATATATAAGCACAAAGGTAACAACCCAGATCCTAACAATTATAGGCCTATTTCCTTAACCTCCTCTTTCTCTAAAGTTTTCGAAAAAATCATGTACTCCCGTCTGTCATCCTTCCTTTCAAAACACAATATTCTTGCAAGCAATCAACACGGTTTCCAAAAGGGCAAATCAACCATAACTGCCATCTTCTCATTCCTATCTGCACTATACAAGGCACTCGATCATGGCGACCTGGCTATTGGAATATTCTACGACTTGAGTAAGGCGTTTGATACAATTGACCATGGTATACTTCTCTCAAAACTGGAATCTCTAGGTATCAGAGGTATAGCCAATAGATGGATTGCATCATTTCTATCAGACCGTTTCCAGGTAGTAGAACTTAATAATATCGATGAAAATGATACAATTACTAAATTTCACTCCGACCCCTTAAACCTTGTCTGTGGTGTGCCCCAAGGAACGGTCCTAGGGCCCCCATTCTTCTTACTTTATGTAAACGACATGCCCAACACATTTGACGTAGGCATACTGACGCAATTTGTAGATGACTCAAGTCACCTCTTAACTGCAACCAGAGATGGGCTTGCAGAACTCATAAATAACTCAATAAGTTTGGAAAAGGCCAAATTGTTCTCTATGCTTTCCCAACCTGTCAACCCTTCTCCAATCTAAACTCATACATAACTCAAATATCCAAGCAAACGCAATGTCGGAATACTGTAAAAATAACCTTCTCTCCCTTCAACCAACCAAAACAGTGTACCTTAACTTCCACTCCACCTCAAGCCCCCCTCAGAGTAGTCCCCTAATTCGCATTGATGGCAAAAACATTATGAGAGCTGACAACGTGAAATTTCTTGGCATTACACTCTCGGAGAACCTTGATTGGTCTGCTCATATCGAAAGAGTATGCTCCAAAATAAATAGTGGGTGTTTTACGCTCAGGAGGATGAAGCCAATTGTTAGCAGCCACATATTGAAATTAATATATCATGCCCACATCCACTCGCACATCTCATACGGGCTTCTATTCTGGGGTATGTCATCACAAGCTAATCGTTTCTTTTTACTCCAAAAACGAGCTATAGGCCTATGCATCAATATCATCACAGGATCCTCATGGCAGAGATCCTGCCGTAAAATCTTCCCCAAATTAAACATTCTTACCCTGGTAAGTACCCTTATACAACTTGCCGCTATTTTTGTACGTACACATTCAGAATACTTTCCTAAAAACTCATCCATCCATACTTATAACACCCGTGCAATTTCTAACATCCATGTCCCCCATCATAAAACCTCGCAATATTCCAAAGGACCTATATACGCCTGCCTCTCCATATACAATAAACTGCCAAAACACATCAGAGACATCAATTACATTTATTAGCAAATTAAAAGCATTTCTAGTAGAAAGAGCATTTTACTCACTAAATGAATTCCTAACAGATTAACCCTTGTCCTCCCTACAAACTGTCCCTTATAGATCCGTACTATAGGCTAGGCCCTACACATATATTTTAAATTCAATAATAATACCTTTCATACAATCATTATATCATAGGATAGGCTACCTGTTACTCATTTCATTTTTTTCATTTCAATACTCAATTATTCAATTCAAATAACTTCAATTCTCAATACCGGTACTAGTATACCATACTAGTACTAGGCCTATACATATAACTTAATTCTCATTGAAATTCTCATTCTATTTGATTATTTATTTTATATTGAGTAAATTTATAAATTTACCTTGTTCTCCACTACAAACTTTCCCAAGTATAGATCCGTACTATAGACCCTACACGTATATTTTAAATTCAAAACTAATCCCTATTATTAAACATAAAACAATAATACATAATCATATCATACCATATGCTAGCGTTTTATATTATTATGCATCCTATGAACATCGTATTGTATTATATCATATCGATAACTCGTTTCATTTTTTCATTTCATTATTGAATTAATCAATTCAAACAACTTCTATTCTCAATACTAGTATACTATACTAATAATACATATAACTTGATTCACATAAAATACACATTTTATTTGATTATCCATTTTATATTTAGTAAATTTTTAAATTTACCATGTCCACTACAAACTGCCCCTTATAGATTCGTACTACTGCACGTATATATTAAATACAATACTAATTCCATTTCATAATCATTATATCATATCATAATGCTAGTGTTTTATATTATTATTCATCCTAAATAACATCGTATTCAGTCGTATTATCATATCAAACCAAATTACTCATTTCATTTTTTCATTTCAATACTCAATTAATCTATTCAAACAACTTCAATTCTCAATACTAGTATACCATACTAGTAATATATAACTTGATTCACATGAAATATGCATTCTATTTTATTATTCATTTTTTACCATGTTTAGCCTTAGGAACTATTCATTCCCTCTTCACAAAGAGGTGTATACTTGTACCATGTATTAGTCTTAAGTGAATAAAGATCTACTCTACTCTAGGGCCTACTCTATTGTGTTACTGAAAACTAGGGGTAGACTCTGATGGCCTATTTATTTTTTTGTTATTTTATTGTGTATATTTTTATTTTATTTATTTAGGCCCATGCATAGCCTATTTAACAATCAACCGGCTGAAAATAGTGTTCACTTTTCTTAGGTCCGCTATTTCCATCCTTCCATATGTTTATTATGTAGATAGATAGATATAAGGCCTATGTTGATAGTTTTATTTCCATTTAAAATATAACTATAATGGTCTATTAAGACCCTCGCATCATTGCCACAAGACAATGATTAATTTAACATAAGGGCAGGTTGCGAATTGACGGGTGGGATTTCCTCCCCTCTGGTAATTTTATCCCTGGCTCTGTTTTACTGAAAGGTATCCCCACCTCTGGATATCCATCTCATATCATATCAAATGACTTTATCTCGTAATGTTAATAAATAATGCTTCAACTTACTCATATTCCTTTGAAAGTACCTAATACCTCAGATCGCTTCTAATGCCATCTCGAGGACATACATATATAGTTTCATTTTTTATAATAAGCCTCAGTATGGACCTGCCTGAAACATATAATGCCCCAACAATTTAGGGATGGGAAAAAGCGTTTAATTTCGTAAACGTTTAACCCCTTGAACTAATCGCGTTTAAACGTTAAACCCTATTTTCTAATTTAAAAAAAAAAAAAAAATCTTAGAAATTTAGGTAGGCAAAGGCCTAGGTTTCTTAACAAAAATCGTAATTTTGTACTTATGACCGGCCGAGAAATAATTGGATGAGCGTAGCGAGCGAAGCGAAGATTCCATTTCACTATACTAGAGAAAAAAATCCGAAATGTTTTTTTTTGTTTTTTTTTGTATTTTTGTGTGTTTGTTAACACGATTTTGGCTAAACCGATACTCCGATTGCGATGAAATTTTATGGAGGCCTTTTTTTTATGGTGGCCTTATGGTCTGAACTTAGAACTGCCACGTTTTTGAGCGCAATCGGGAAATTTTTTCGTATAAAAAACGCAATTTTACTATTTTTTTTTATTTTTTTATAATTTCTTCGACTATAACACCTACACGCTTTATCCGATTGTAATGATTTTTTCACAGAACCTTAATTTTATGAATTAAGATATTCGTGTGAAATTTGAGCGTAATCGAAAAATTATTTCTCATGAAAATCGAAATTTTACGGGTTTTTACTTTTTTTAAACAATTCTTTGACTTATAACACCTACATGCTTTATCCTATTGTAATGATTTTTTCACAGAACCTTAATTTCATGAATTAATATACTTGTGTTAAATTTGAGCGCAATCGAATAATTATTACTTATGAAAATTGCATTTTACAATTTTTTTTTTTTTAAAGTACGATTTATTGAAAAAATTAAGTTAATTTTTTATTTTATTTAATTTAATTAAAAAAAAATCTACTAAGTAATAATTTTTTCACAGAACAACAGAAAATCCGCGTAACACATGGCAGCTCAATGCCCCAATTACGCTCATCCAACAACGCGGCGGGACTTAAGCGTTTTCCTAGTTAACAACGGTTTTATTCTCACTCTTGCATTTAATGACCCGGCACTTCCACCAAGTGCAACAGACAAGATATCTTTAATACAGCCTGGGACCCGGCACCTCTACCAAAATTGAGCATTTTTAGAAAATTATCGGCCTAATCTGTTAGCCCGTGTTTGTGTAGGCTCCAAAAGTGACAACAAATTAACATTTCATTAAAAAAAAAAAAAAAAAAAAATTTTTACTAAACATTTTGTGAATTTAATAGCCTCTAACCGTCCACTAAACATTTAAACGTCCCATCCCTACAACAATTTTTTTTCCCTTGTTAACACGATTCCGGCTAAACCGATACTCCAATTGCGATGAAATTCTCTGGAGGCCTTCGAAATCTCTGAACTTAGAACTATCACGTTTTTTGAGCGCAATCGAAAAATTATTTCTCATAAAAATGACAATTTTACGCTTTTTTCTTTTTTTTTTTTAAATTTCTTCGACCTATGACACCTAGGTATGCTTTATCCGATTGTAATGATTTTTTCACAGAACAACAGAAAATCTTATGGTTATCGTTCACTCGTCGATTGCGTCGGGGCCTACTGGGTAGGCTCAGTCGCTTTGATTTACTATCCCCACTGAAAATCAGTTATATAAGCTAACTGAGTGGGTAGACTCTAAATACAATTTATTTATTTATTATTTATTTACACATGGCAGCTCAATGCACCAATTACGCTCATCCAACAACGTGTCTGAAAAAGCGTTTGCGAAGCTTCCTAGTTGGATGAGCGTAGCGAGCGAAGCGAAGATTCCATTTCACTACACTGGAGAAAAAAATCCGCGATGTTTTTTTTTTTTTTTTTCTTTTTTTTTTCTGTTTGTATTATTGTGTGTTTGTTAACACGATTCCGGCTAAACCGATACTCCGATTGCGATGAAATTTTATGGAGACCTTCGAAATCTCTGAACTTAGAACTGCCACGTTTTTGAGCGCAATCGGAAAATTATTTCTCATGAAAATCGCCATTTTACGAATTTTTTCGATTTTTAAAATTTTTCTTCGACTTATAACACCTACATGCTTTATCCTATTGTAATGAATTTTTCACAGAACCTTAATTTTATGAATTAATATATTTTTGTAAAATTTGAGCGCAATCGAATAATTATTTCTTATGAAAATCGCAATTTTACGATTTTTTTCTTTTTTTAAAAATACGATTCATAAAAAAAATTAAAAAATAATGTTAATTTTGTATTTTTTTAATTTAATTTAAAAAAATTATTCGACTTTGTAATAATTTTGTCACAGAACAACAGATAATCCTCATAACACAATCATGGTAGCTCAATGCACCAATTACGCTCATCCAACAACGCGGCAGGACTTAAAGCGTTTTCCTAGTATTAATAATAATTGGCTGAGCGAAGCGAAGATTCCATTTCACTACACTGGAGAAAAAAATCCGGAATGTTTTTTTTTTTCTCTTTTGGTATTTATGTCTGTCTGTTAACACAATTCCGGCTAAACCGATACCCCGATTGCGATGAAATTTTATGGAGGCCTTCGAAATCTCTGAGCTTAGAACTGCCACGTTTTTGAGCGGAATCAGAAAATTATTTTCCATGAAAATCGCAATTTTACGATTTTTTTCGATTTTTGAAAAATTTCTTCGACTTATAACACCTACATGCTTTGTCCGATTGTAATGATATTTTCACAAAACCTTCATTTCATGAATTTATATATTCGTGTGCAATTTGAGCGCAATCAAAAAATTATTTCATGTGATAATCGCAATTTTACGATTTTTTTTATTTTTTAAATTTTTTCGGCTTATAACACCAACATGCTTTATCCGATTGTAATGATTTTTTTCACAGAACCTTAATTTTATGAATTAATATATTCGTGTGAAATTTGAGCGCAATCGAAAAATTATTTCTCATGAAAATATCTATTTTACGTTTTTTTTTTTTTTAATACACTCATCCAACAACGCGCCTAAAAAAGCGTTTGCGAAGCTTCCTAGTATTTCACATTTTTTACTTTTGCAGACCGTTAATATTAGACCTAAATCAAAGGTGTATGAGTTTCAGATTATTTTGCCAACCTATTTAAGCGAGCGAAGCGAGCGTTTCCATTTGACTCTGCCGGAAAAAATAGTCACTGGTTTTGTTTTTTTTGTTGTATGTCTCGCCATAACGTTCGAATGGAGGCTCGGATCGAGTTGAAATTTTAACCATCCGCAAGCTTCGTTCTCGATTGAATGCCATTAGTTTTGTGTAGGGCTCCCATTCGTACCGTTTTAGCCGGGACAGTCCCTTTTTTGAGGTGGTGTCCCGGCTACTTGTAGCCGGGACGCCTTATTGTCCCGTTTTTTAGAATGGCGAACGACCGCGCTATTTTTACCGTCTAGCATTTGAATCGCCGCGCCTGCAATGCAACTCTTCACCCCGACCATTGCCAGTTACCAACCACTCACCAAAAACGAACTATAAAGATTCAAGAAGTCAAGGTCAAGATCCAGGCTGCCAACAGTCAGAAGAAAGTGTCATTTAACCGATAAACTATAGGCAGATTTTCCTTTTTTGCGAAAAAGTAACGAGAATATTGAAGGGATTGTTGAGTGTACAATGTGTTGTGACTTTAATATATCTCCTAATTTTCGTTTCAACGTTAACATTTTCAGGAATAGGCGCGTAGGATGGAGGAATTATCCCCACTTTTTGCCGAGACCCCCCCCCCCCCCCCCCCCACTTCAGAAGAGCAATGACCAACAATCCGACAATTTCCCATTGTTGTTGAACGTGATCGCGAACGTAATGATGCATTTCAATGGTTGTAACATGATCTATATCGTCACTACCCCATTTTTTTTTTTTTTTTTATATATAGTTATATAGTTTTTACTCCTAAAAAAATGCATTCATTTGGTATCGCATTCAGACCACTTATTTTTCCTAGAACGCACCAAACACACTCTAAAAACCTTATTTTCAAAATTTTCGCCTGCGGCGCTGTAGTTGGGGGCGAAGCCCCCCAAACCCCCCGTGCTCGTCCCCTAAAATAGTTGTCCCGTTTTTGAGTTTTTGTATTATGGGAGCCCTAGTTTTGTGGCAAAATTGTTCAAAAAGTTAAAAAGTAACATTAAAGTTAATCAAAAGTTTTTTTTTCAAACTAAACGGCGACAAAAATCTGAGGTGACCAAATCGTTTAGAATGTCCGTCCGGTCACGAATATGTTAATTTTATTTTGATCCGATAAGTAGTGTAGATGGAAAATTACATAATACGGTAACAAAGTACCGTTACCATGGCAACGGAAAGTCGCGCAGCTTTTTTGGCTCATGATAGCGGTCGAACGGAGGTTCGGATCGAGTTGAAATTTGGGCCATTCGCAAGCTTCGTTCTCGATTGAATGCCATTAGTTTTGTGGCAAAATCGTTCGAAACGTTACATTAAAGTTAATCGAAAGTTTTTTTTTCAAACTAAACGGCGACAAAATCTGAGATGGCCAAATCACTTAGAATGTCCTTCCGGTCACGAATATGTTAATTTTATTTTGATCCGATAAGTAGTGTAGATGGAAATTACATTATAACAAAAGTAACGTTACCATGGCAACGAAAAGTCGCACGAGGTTCGCACTATGCACTGCCACCTAGAAGTAATCAAAATACTATCGAGGAAGCAGTGTATTATTTGTTACCAAATAGTTCAAATAGTTTTCCCAAAGAAATAATGTCAAAGTCCTCTAGATGGCGGTGGATTTTATCCGCAAAGTAAAGGTTTTCCCAAATAGGCCTACCTTGCCAATAATAAATAATTTTGTTTCATGGCCTCGTGGACAGTGAACGTCGCAAATTTTAAAATTTAAAAAATTGCAATGTGGGTCTAGCTATAGCACGTGCTCGTTTATCAACGCGTCCAACTGAGGGTTTCCTAGTTATATACAATATAGCCTATCTGTTAATCGTGCACTTGTTACTAGATTGTCACCAAAACAGGAGACCACCACAGCCTAGATCTGTTAATCGTGCTCTTGTTACTAGACTAGGAAAACGCTTTAGTCCCGCCGCGTTGATGGATGAGCGTTTTTGTAAGTTTTTAGTTTTTGTAGGACCACTTTTCCTTTGCAAGTGCTTTTTGAATGCATTGTAGGTGATTGTTGTCAAGTTTCTATTGTTACTTGTTAATTGTTATTATAAACCTAAAAAAACTCATATTAAAACCTTTATTTCTATGGATTCTGGCTAACTTTTTCAACTTTTTCTTTCAAAAAGCAATACATCACCATTACCTTAATGTCCATGTGAAATATGAACGTTGTAGCCCCACCCGTTTGGTCAGAATCGTCCCAAATGTCACGAAAATATCGCACTAAAAATGGTAAAAAATCGTGAAAGTACAATATTCATAAGAAATATTTCTTCGATTGTACCCAAAAACGCGCCAGGTCTAAGTTTAAAGATTTCGAAGGTCTCCAAAAAATTTCATCGCAATTGGAGTATCGGTTTAGCCGGAATCGTGTTAACAAACACACAAAAATACAAACAGAAAAAACAAGAAAAACAAAAATAATCGTAAAATTGCGATTTTCAAGAGAAATAATTATTTGATCAATTTTTCGTACGGTGCAGTTCTAAGTTCAGAGATTTCGAAGGTCTCCATAAAATTTCATCGCAATCGGAGTATCGGTTTAGCCGGAATCGTACTCACAGACACACAAAAATACAAAAAAGAAAGAAAGAAAGAAAAAAACATTCCGGATTTTTTTCTCCAGTGTAGTAGAATGGAATCTTCGCTTCGCTCGCTACGTTCATCCAATTAGGGATGGGGAAAAACCGTTTAATTTCGTAAACGTTTAACCTCTTGAACTAATCGCGTTTAAACGTTCTAAATCCTATTTTCTTTAAAAAAAAAAAAAAAAAAAAATTATATAAATTTAGGTCTAGGTAGGCAGAGGCCTAGGTTTAATAACAAAAATCGTAATTTTGTAATTATGACCCGCTGAAGAATAATTAACAACGGTTTTATTCTCATTCTTGCATTTAATGACCCGGCACTTCCACCATGTGTAACAGACAAGATGTCTTAATACAGCCTGGGACCCGGCACCTCCACCAAAATTGAACATTTTAGAAAATTATCGGCCTAATCTGTTAGCCCGTGTTTGTGTACGCTCCAAAAGTGATAACAAAATAACATTTCATTTCAATTTTTTTTTTTTTTTTTACTAGGCCTAAACGTTTTGCGAATTTATTAACCTCTAACCGTCCACGAAACGTTTAAACGTCCCATCCCTTCCCTATACTAGATTGTCACCAAAACAGGAGACCACCACAGCCTATCTGTTAATCGTGCTCTTGTTATTAGATTGTCACCAAAACAGGAGACCACCACTTTGCATCCATCACTGAAAAAGAGATGCTGGAATGGATCGACGCTTTTCAGTCTATTGCATTTAAAGATGATTGCTCTGGGCAAACCATTGAAGAGGACAATGATTTATACTGCTCTTCTGGAGAAGGTAATGAATTTATTATTTATTATATATTTATTATATAAATATATTATATTATTATATATTTATAATTTATTATTATTTATTATTATTGATTCATAGCAGTTGTCAAAAAAGTTTGCCCCGACTGGGGTTTGAACCCAGAACCTCCGGCTTAACGTGCCATAGCTCTACCAATTAAGCTACCGGGACCACAGAACAAACCTTTGCTAAACTGCTATTTGTTGTGACTGTTGACTTTCATGACATAAATCCAACAGAAGACTGCAATGTAGGGCCTAGCTGTCAAATCTGAAAGATTGCATGGATGATGATGTACACTTTTGGGCCAGATGTTGGTGAATTATGTTGGCAACTTAATTATGTCTGTGCTAATAACCTGACTGGGCTAGAAGTTTACATCCCAATATTACATGATCTATGGTCTCATTGGTCAAATGGCACTTTCTACATTTATCATCCGGAATTGTCTTGTCTTTAATGATGTGCTTCTTGTAATTTTGTGTAGCAACTAGCAATTACTTGATCCTGTATGGCCATGAAAAATCCCTCTGTTCCTCCAAATAAATCGCCTACTCGTAACCATTTATAAATTAGATGCATCAGTGTCTACATAATCACGATGCAATTCTGTGTGATGTCTCCCATGCAGTATTTTAAGTTTCCACATTTCTTCTTTCATATCATCACTAATGAGATTGTCTGCAAAATTGTCATTGTTATGCAGATCTAACGATGTGAGGTTGACATCCGCTTGCACCACAGCTTTAGTATTATTATTATTATTATTATTATTATTATTATTATTATTATTATTATTATTATAGCTGAAAACTTCACGGGCAAGTTTTCCTGCTGCACAAATGGTAGTCTAATTCTACGCACCGTTTCTTGTGCGGTCTATTTCCGCGAAGCCCAGTATGACGTAGCCGGCTATCTATTCTTCCACGCCAGCTGATTATCAAGCACTCCCCTGGCCTTGATGCACCACATTGCATGGTCATCTATCGACCGTCCCCCCGTCTACAGTTGTGAGCGGGGAGATGGAGGGACAGCAGGAGCATCACTAGAGTTTGTTAGGCGGGGGGGGGGGGGGGGGGGGGGGGGGGGGGGCAGGGTCAAGTCCAGCAGTGAGTAGCAAATCCAAAAATTAGACAAGGGAGGAGGGCTATAGTGCCATGTGGCTTATCCACGAATTCATAAATGGGGGTTGAATAAATTATGTTAAGATGTACCAAAGGCTAAGTGGGGGTCCGGGGGAACCCCTCAAAAAAATAATCTTCAAGGTCATTTTGGTGAAAATTTGTGTTTTAAAGCATCACAATTTGACCAATTTTTATCTACCTACAAAAGTACTCTTTTAAATCTAAAATTTTTCTCCTTTAACTTCAAGGTCATTTTTGTGAAAATCTGTGCATTTTAAAGCATCACAATTAATAACTAACTGTAATACTAAAATCCTCTTTTTAATCTAAAAATGTTCTCCTTTGAGGTCATTTTGGTGAAAATCTGTGCCTTTTAAAAGATGTCCAACTCTGGGTTGTTAATTGGTGAAAAAGGAAAACGAGGAAATTATTGGAGGGAGGCACGGATTGCAATGGGGGGGCACATGCCCCCCCCCCCAAACCCCCTAGTGACGCCACTGGGACAGTAGACTCGTGGTTCACGTTCACCGCTCTGCCACGCCCCAAAAATTGTCAAAACACTAGACGCTAACGTTTAAACGGTCATTTCCTCCTGTTTGAAACTGATTCAACATCAACAAAATACAACAATGCAAGGTCATGGCTATCTGGAGCCCACATAGTTTGCCACGCCACTGCAGATAGGCAACCCTTGAAAATCCCACTCGCACGCTCGCATTTTGCGAGTGACAATTTGGCTCTTGCGAGTAACTTTTATGGACGTGCTTCAAAATATCGTTTTTGCGAGAATTTGAATCGAGCGCCGATTCATGCCGCCGACTTGTGGCAGTGTGCTGAGTATGCCCCCCCACCCCCTCCTGCCTAACCACTTGTGCGATCTTCCAGAGATTATACCGCGTAAATAATTACCACAACATTACTTATGTTTTCAATCTGCTAGAAGTCAAAACTTAAAAGCTATCACCCATGGTGATAAATCTTTCCTTATCTTGTTTACTCTCGTTCGGGCTCCAGTCCCCCCTTCCCGCGCCCCGAGCCAACGCATCGTGAGTCGTGACCTTGACTTGACTGTGACAAGTTATAAAGCAGATGCAACCGAACAGTGAGTGTTATCTTAACGGCCCGCTGCTGTTCCTCTTTCGTGATTATGAAATACTACTTCATCGGCACGTCATTGTTTATAGAACAGCATTACGTCTGAGATATTACGATAATTGATGAGCGCGTTTCTTCACAGTTCATTAGACACCCCACACGATTTTTTTGTTTTACTACCCGGGTAACCCGCGGGTAATGTGGACGGGTACCCGGGTCGTAAAAAAGTCGGGTTTCGTCATCCCTAGTAAACAGCCAGATACATTATTGTAAGACGCGATCGCGAACATAAGTCATTTATTGGGCATTTTGTTGATGCGGCGCATATGATTTGTACCATCAGTGTTCTTATCTTATCTTATCTGCAAGTGGTTTATGAGTTTTCACGGTATAAATACTGAAGTTTTTCAGTACTGAATTAAGCCCGCTATGTTATCCTAAAACGCACCAAACGCTCTTTAATAAAACCTGACCTCAAAATTTTTCGCCTGCGGCGCTATTGTTGGGGGGCGGAGCCCCCCAAACCCCCCTTGCCTTCCCGCCGAAAGTACCTTCCCGCTAGGAGCGAGTACTAAAAGACGGGTGCGAGTTGATTTGTTACACAATTTTCAAGGGTTGCAGATAGGAATCAATTTATCAATTTCTACATGTCATCCCTATACCCTTATGCATCCCAAGTATGTATACGTTTATTTGTATAATATTTGAAATACCTAGTTTTTCTTTCTTTTTTTTTTCCAAGGTGTATTTTCTGTGAAACTGGTTGCGTCGGAGGCCTCTTCCCGGTGCGGTCTGGAGCCTGGACAGTACACTCTCGTAGTAACACCAGCAGCGATACAGCTGCGAGACAATCAAGACTACAGACTTCTTGCTACGTGGCCGTACTGCTACATTCGCCGCTACGGTTACCGCGAGGGGAAGTTCACATTCGAGGCCGGCCGTAAATGCACGACTGGTGAAGGGGATTTCAGTTTAGAACATTCTAATCGACAGGAGATATTTCGTTGCATCTCTTCTAAAATGAAGAGCATGCGTAAGATGCTCAATGGCGACGTGACGCCTTCTCCCGGTATCTTGTGCGGAGACAACCAGTTCCATGCAGCGCTTAGCATGGAGGCGCGGTCTCGGAGTCCGCTACCCCCTTCCCCCACTAGCACGACGCAACTTATGGAAATGGACTTCTCTCACTCCTCGTCCAAGCCACTCCTGCTCTCGGATATACAGCCACTAGTCTCTGCCAATGTGCCACACCTCATGCCAAAGCCAAAACCCGCCAAACCTCCTCGTAAAAACATTTACCCTTCAGATCAGGCCAATATGCACCACGAAGACGCCGTTTCGAAACTTGATTCGGAAAAGTATAGGGCATTTCATAGTCTCGACATGCCTAAATCTCCACCGGTGGTTCCAATTGTTGAGCATAGCTCCACATTCGACTACGATAAAGTGGAGGTTCGGACGGAAGCTTGGCGAAGCCAGGGTGTTGACCAGGTTGTTCACACGGAGCGGTTGTTTGGCACAGGGGACACGGACGATGATGGCAGTGACTATGCAAATGTAATGGAGCAGCGTTTTACTACTACAAACATTCCAAAAAAGCCTGAAGGCTCTAAAATCCTGAGGACACAATTGTCTAACAAACCAGCTGGTTCTGAGTATTATGACACATTGCAGCATTTTGGTTCCTCGTCAAAACTGAATAGTAACCCGGGATACAAACACATTCCGTCTCCGCTAACTTCAGTTTCGTCCTCGTCACAACCTGCGGTCAAAGCAAGCTTCGTTGACCCCTTTGTGTCGCTCAACGAATATGATGTTATTACTGAAAATATGCAAGCCTGTCGCCTCGCGGACGATTCACATCAGGGTTACGGAATGATCCGTAAAAAGTCTTACAAAAGTAAGGACACTACCGGCTCTCAAGTGAGCCACGCTCCGAACCACAAAGTGTATAATGATCTAGAATACGCTGTTGTTCAAAAGCCGAAAAGGGTCTAGTCATGTAGCATATCTTCGATGTAGCCTAATAAGTTTATTATGGAGCTGCATGGTTTTATATTACCGGTACTGGTACTAATGCAGTGCCATTTTTTTTTTAAAATCTGAAACTGCCTCTAGTTCTACGCCTACAGTTGTGAGCATACTTAAATTAGTTAGTTTCAAGTGCTTCATCAAGGCTCTTCGCGGCACGAGATTTCCACAGATTTTGAGTGTTTTAGCAAGATATTTGCTAGCGTCGACGCCGTTTCTTGTTGTAAATTTAAACAAGAATAAACAATAATAATAGGCCTACTCAACACAATGAACCAAAACTTAGTGTTGGCATTGTTCCCAGTTTTTAGGACTCAAACCCTATGCAAATTAACATTAAATATTAACCCATTCAGTGGAATTGTCAACTGTAATGGACATCAACTTTCAAAATTTATATCCGGGTAAAAGATAGTTTTTTTCAATTTGACCAAATTTTTTATTATTTTTTTCCGTGCATTAAAAATAGATACATTTTTTCCCATCCCGATTGGACAAAAAGTGCCTTTTTTAGAGAAAATTGAAAATACACATCTGCAAAAATGGCTAAAAATGAGGAAAAAATGGTTTGTCCCGGAAAAGTAATATATTTGTAGTATTGCTACTATTTGAGTTAAAAAATGTAAAATATGAAGAAAAAAAATCAGAAAAAAATCTTGTTTTAGGAATGTACATCAAATTTACATCTTTACCTGAAATGAAGCTTTAATTCAAAATCCAAAATTTCCCAAAATTCCTTAAAAAACACGAAAAAAATATTTGAAAAACACTAAAAATCTTAGAAAAAAATTAGTATTTTGAAATTATTCCTAAAAATAACTTAATTTTTGCCAATTTTTCCACTGAATGGGTTAATACGGGATTGCCTGAGATAAAGAACACACATTTGTTTTTAACCCTTTCGGGTCGGATTTTTTTTTATTATTTAGAAGGCGGTGGAACTGTTTACTATACATAGATATCTTTTAACACCTATAGTAGGCTAGATACGCAGTCTCCAATACCTCCGCACAGGCGCGAGTGTACCAAATTGAAGCGTCAATCTCACCCATTCAAGATGGCGGTTTGGCGTTTTAATTTATGCTTTTTTAATGCAATTAAGTATTTTACTGGATTGTTTGATATGGTTTTAGCTTGTGCAGCATGGTATTGAACAAACAGAAACAATGCAAAGATATTGCATAAGGGAATTTAGTAATCATTTTGGTGTTAAAGTCCGATATGCTCACCTGCCAAACTGGCGGCCATCTTTAAAAATATTTTTTCGATTAATCGCTCCCATCTAATTAACATGCAAACTCACCCATTCAAGATGGCTTCCAATTGTCCCGGAAGTGGACCGCTGACTGCTAGTCTAGCCAATTATATGGGATGTCTATGTGACGATAGAAAGCCTACATTTAAAGTTAAACACTTAAATGAGTGGGCAATACATAAACATTTTCATATTATTGACAACAATTTAGAAATTAAAAATTTTCATCAAAAAAAAATTTCAAAAAAAAACATCAAATTTTTTTTTTTACAATTTTTCAAAAAAATTCATGGGGTTGTAGTATAGTGTGCAAAACACCCTTGTCGGCTGACAGCCGACATACGACCGAAAAGGGTTAATGTTTTATAGACAAAAATATTAGCCAATTGCAATTGATCACTATCGGGTACAGTGTCTATACAAAGACAAAAGTAAAATGTTGTCTGCTTAGAAAAAAAGCTACAGTAGACCTCCTGTACATAGGTGTGTGATAAATTGCATGTTAAATCTAAAATTGACAATACCGGGTAGATATTCTTATTAGGCACACTACTCTACAACTCCCCAGTCGAGCCTTACTGACGAGCCGCAGGCAACGTTGTGATCGAGACTAGCTCAAGTGACAACGTACGTGCACACTGGAGGCGGAGAGCGTGAAGTTCTACTTAGAGCTACTATTGGTTTCTTGTGCATCATCCAATTCAAATTACAGTTGACGTACCAGCACAACATTTTTAAACGTTACTACTGTACCTATTTCATTAAATCCATGATTATTTTAAAGTAACTTGAATAAATTATTGTGTTTTAATGATATTGATAGACTATTAACAATCAATATTTTGACTATCAATGCAATCCAACTACGGTAATTACTAATTAGAATTACCATTTGGTCTAGATCGATGCCTGCTAGCCATACCCTAACGATTCACCTCCTTAGTATCTCGTCACTTCTTAGCACGTTGCCCCCATCTTTACTTCATCAATGTTTTCCTTATTTCCAACACTCTTTTCACCCCTACTTTTCCCCGAATTTAAATAAGGTTGAGTGTGCTCACAACTGCGCAATATCGATATAATAATAATAATAATAAAATCCTAACTCATTCCCAACAATGTCGGGTTGTGTTGTTCACCAATACATAGGGCCTATATCAATATAGTATTTGAATATACTAAATATCAATTGCTCATTACTGGTAGGTAGGGCTGTGAACGGGTACTCTGGTACCCAACCATCAATAATAATCCGGCTAATACTCGTTTGACTGTTTTTTGGCTCAAAATTCCGCTCAATTACTGTCGCCGCCGGTCAGTTTTTCACTCGTCAGCGGGGGCAGTAGGTGAATCGCCATTAATTAGCGCTCGAGTTTCGTTGGTGTTGAGCTCAAGTTAGTAACGCTACTGACAGTAGTAACATTTTGATTGTTTTTCACTTCTGAGGCAAATTTGAAAATTAAAATGACATAATTTTGGGTACCCGACCATAAGATCGACAGGTACCCGGGGAGTCATTTTCACTAATTTGCACAGCCCTACTAATAGGATACATAATACTAATTGAACATAAATAAGCCAATGTATTTTGCATAAATTTGAATTTTTCTTTGCATGAACCCACTATTGTTAAACTAAGGTATTATTCTCACTTCTCAGTATGTACTAAATAAACCCCCTATTCTTGAGCAACGTTTAATTCTCCACTGCTCACTAGCAAGTACAGTAGCAACGTTATTACCATATGTGTTTCCATGCGAGATCTCCAAGGTCAAAAACTTTGTGGGCCATTTTCCTCAGGTAGCCAACTACAACTACATAGTTTTTTAATAGCAAGTTGTAGACTGCAAGGGCAGCAGTTAGTATACGTTGTGTCCCATTGTGTTTAGCATTGCAAACCTGGTTACATATGCCGGTGTTGTTTGTGTTCCATAAGCAAGGAGTGTAGTGTTTCATAAAGTCCTTCATAATAGCAGACACTCTAGGTTACTAATTAGTAATCACTAATTAATTAGTCTAATGTTTGATGGATGGTTATTAAGTTTCCAAGTAAAATGGCTCTCAAGACTCAAGAGTAACTGTTGTTGTTTATGTAGCACAACATTATACTGTACTCTCTCGTGTATGCGGTGGCACATACGAATAGGGCGCTGGTCCGAAGTGTATGGCTCTACGAAGACGTGGGTTCGAATCCCATACAAGACATGGATTTTTTGTAATTGTCCTTTATCACCATCTATCACCACTCATCGTCTCCAATAATCTTAGTCTATTTATTAATTGAGCCGTTAAACAAAAATGAAATCTTTCAAGGGATCAAGGGACCCTAAAACCTCAGTTTGAATATAAAATTGATAAATTAAACATTAAACCCTAGATTACTCAAAATTATGTACGTACTTAAGCACTAGTTTGAATTTAAAAAGAAATTGGAATTACCGGTAACCAAGTTTGAAGTATTATAGGTACTATTATTAATCTATTATGCAAATGTTGCAGTATTTGCATTGTATTTGTGAGATAGCAGGAAAAGTATTAAAATTCAAAATCATATACGGTATGTATACCAATTACCATTGTTGACTATTTACAAACTTACAAGTTTGGTGTTATTATTCCTTCAAAATGTTGTTTTTGAAAATATCAGAAATTCAACATGGGGGGGGGGGGGGGACATATTTTGATATTGGTATAATGTAGGGCTGAGCTATGATATATCATTCAATTATTGATATCATGCAAAAATTTTATATCAAAATTTAAGTATTTTGTGCAAAATTGCAAATAAAGTCTTACATTTCTTAAAAAATACAAAATTGTGTCAAAATATTGGTTTGCTATCAATACTAAAAATATGTGGGGAAAAGGTTTGAAAAGGACTGACCGAAATTCATGACGATTTTTTACGTTCTCAGTTCCTCACAATTGTGTTTAGTGATACGTTACCTCCACCATGTGTAAAAGTCAGGATGAATTAACCGTAGGCTATCTAACATCTCCATCATAATTAAGCACATGAACCGCAATTTGAAAAAGTAAATCAATTTATTTCTACACAAAACTATAATTAAATAACAAAATTTGTAGTTGATTTTTGTTTAAATTTCAATATTTTGATATGAAGCCCAAACATTGAGATCAAAAATATTTCCACATTGATAGGCCTACCGTATCGAAATATCAATATCTTTGCCCAGCCTTAGTATAATGATGTAAAAGGTGGTTACACAATTCATTCAACCTTCGCAGGGATCGAACCCAAGTCTCCTGGTGGTTCCGGCAATCTATGGTATTTAGTATTTACTTCTGGATTTTTTATTCATTGCCGCAGTTGAGTATTATAATAATTATTTATATATACTGTTATTGTCAGATTTTCTACTTTATACATAGTATACTTTGATACAAGCATGTAGTACGTGGTTTAGAACATCAGTTTACATTATCATCATAATATGAAGAATGAGTATGATTCTCGGCTATCCAAGCCTTGGAAATAGTACCTACAGTAGCATATACTCCTAGAAATGTGCTTATAAAAGTCGGTTTTCCTACATATCTTGTTTGTGAATATTTCTTAAACCCAGTCAAAAGTAATCAAAGGTATCACGGAAACCTCTGTGCTAACAACTTTCCTTCTCATCTTGTTATCCATTACAGCTAATCATGATTGTTATGTGTTTGAAAGGAATGCCAAAAGGCTGGATCATGTGAATGACAAAGAAATAGGGTGCCAACAGCTTACCTTAAATGGAGTAGGTGCGCCGCGAAAGATAATATAATATGCTAACACACACACATATCCATTTAAGATAAGCTGTTGGCACCCTATCTCTTTATGTAATTCACATAATAATGATTGTTGTTTGTTTTTTCTACAAATGTAACCTACAGTATGTATTTACTAATGACAACAAGATTATGTTTTAGATTTGATTAGAAAATATTAATAACAATGGAAATCCACCTGAATTGCCAAATGTCCAGCCATGTATTTACTTCTGTCCACAGGCGTGTCTACCTGTATGAAGTATCTAGCTACTAGCTAGATAGATAGACCGTAGATAATACCAATATAAGAAATCTTTTTTGCAAATTGGTGGCCAAAGTCTGTTGATGACAAGTGTGTGTTACTACTGTTAGCCACTATAACCTTTAGTTACCATAGATTTAGAAAAAGACGAGATAAATTATTGGCAAAATAAAATAATGAAGGAAAGTTGTGATTTAAGTTGCGATTTACAACCACCAACCTCGAGTGTGCTTATTTGATGGTGCAGATTCACAGCTATCACTTGTGTTGACCTTTGCTCAGTCTTGCTAGAGGGTAGCAAATATTTTTACCAGCCAATGTAATGTTTCAGTTTAACATATGTCTGATGCTTTATCTCATTTACTTTCGACAATTGTTGTCCAGGCTCAAGTTAGTATTGGATATTGTTGATCTCAATTTTGTAAGATCAAATTTGTGTACTTAATAAAAAAAGTGTATTGCATGCGAAGCAGAAAAATCATGAACTGTAAAAACTTTATCCGTACGTATTAATATCAATGATGTTATTAAATAGTCTCCCAAGCTGTATTAATGTTAGTACCGTACGGCACATTCATTTGCTTAACTTTTGTTTAAAAATCTTTGTGGTTCAGGATTACCCTAGCTAGAATTACAAGCATATTGACTTTAGCTACTGGTAACATCCCATGTTATAAAAACTCACGCAATAAACTGTTACTTTTTCCCATTTCTATATTGACACATAAAATCTTTTGTTCTCTTTGCTATTACAGTAACTTAGTTTCCCTATGTATAGTAGTTTGTATTGTGTAGAAGTTGTCCCCAAACATGTTTCAGAAATCAAAAACCTGATCTGTCTGTCTGCATATTACATAGCCTAACTGTGGGCTGTGCTAAGGTACAGTACATAGTGCTGTTTGTATTATGTAAATAAAATGTATTGTAATATTTTATAAGAATGAGATATATGAATAATAAAATTATGATTCCAGTAAATATTTAATTATTTCAGCTAAGTCCTTAATATTGCTAGGGATGCACACAATAATCGATGTTCAATAACATTTTGATAATCGATTATGAAAATATCAAAATGCACATGTTATGAAATAACTTACCCAAAATGCACTCTATATATTTTGTGTTTATGCAGACTACCATACTACCTCTTTAGTGTCTTGAGTGAATGATAATAAATTAAAAAGATAATTGTGAAGAATCAGCGGACCCAAATTACTTTGGAAGGTAATTAAAATTATTGCGCGGTGTTATTTACCTGGTTTGTAGAGTGTTTTAAGTCGGCACACGTTCTTAGGTATGTTTTAGGTCATTTGAAAGGTTTGTGTTGATGTTTACGTTGTGAGTGAGTGTTGTATGTCGGCTGGAGCACCGGCGGGGTGGGGGAATGGTGTATTGTAGTGCTGGCAACTAAAGACTTCTGGGGGCTGGGGGTTGTTTGTTATGTGTTTGTCTGTTTTGTGTTTTATTTTGTTAAACTTGTGTGTGCCTGTTTAAAAAAAATAATAATTGCTCTATTTTGGTTCTTCTGGTGTTTTTTCAACAAAAAAGGATTAAAAACATTGCTGAATACCCTTCACTTTTACCATTGATAATTTTACATCTCAAAGATGTAAAAGATTTCACACTTATTTCTGGCCAAAACATTTTAACATTTATTTTTTGAGACATCCAATCTTGATCACGGAAAAATGTGCACTATTTTTAAAACTGAT